>OVBE01011068.1:0-14245 GCA_900406425.1 Iberis pinnata
TTGCATAACCGAGACATTTAGCTTAGGTGCAGCATGAGTTTTGGTTGAGTCCGACTTCAGCTAACATTGAGTTAATTCTATTCCGTGCATTTTCCTTACCTTCTCCAAATTTGCCTTAATGTTCCGGAAACTCCTGAAAGCCCTGAAAAATCTCCAAAATGCATATGTATGCAAGTGNTCACATCTAAATGATCCTAAAATAACAGTAAATGGCTTCTAAGAACTACTAAAATGCAGAGACATCATAAATCCAAATGGTTCAGTAGTTATTTTATCAGAAGTCTTGTACATGCCCACAATGGGGAGGAATCTAATTTCCTATGGAATGCTTGAAAAGTCAGGATGTAGATATGAAAGTGAAAAATTTATTATACAGTTATATAAGGGAAATCAGAAAGTTCTATCAGGAAAGTATAATGAGGGGATTTATCATCTACAAGGCACTATTACTAAGCATGTTGTTACAATGACAAAGTCTGTCCAAAACCAGAATCAAAGATGGCACTCGAGAATGGGACATACGAGTCTGAAAAGTTTACAAATTTTAGCCAACAGGGGCTTCATTGAACAAAAGGAGATTAAGGACGTAGATTTTTGTGAAGACTGTATTTTACGTCAGATATATAAACTGTTATGGCTGACTTATTAATTGTGATGGTTGACTTACTTGTAGTAGTTTCTCGACACCACGGGTAAGCATGGTTTGCTGTGATACAACATCCTCTCTCCGTTCATCAAACCATCTGGTCATCATATCCCATATCGATTCTAATAGTCGAACAATGTTAAGACCTCTAGCATCTAACAGTGCTTTGTTCATAGATTCTGCTATGTTCGTAGTCATCAAGTTGTACCTTTCACCCCAGAAATGGAGACGTGCCCACAGTCGGACATCAACTCTTTGGAGGTACCCATGAAGTTCAGGATTAATCGCTTGAATCTCATGGAGAATCTCATTAAAATCATGCAACCTAAATCATCTTGTCGCTTTCTTCACCAGACGAAAAACATATTTTCCTTTGTATCGTCCGAAAATGTTCTTATATATAAATGGTACGTGCAAATTCCTCGAGAAGCCAACAGATGCACATTCCAAATTGCTATCCCAATCGACTTATGCCTATATGATATTATCGCAAGATACTTCTCGTCAGGAATCAAAACTTTTAGTTGCGTAAAAAATCATTCCTACGATTCATCATTTTCAATGTCAACCACAGCGAAAGCTATTTGAAAAATATGAAATTATATCATGAGCTAGTGCTGTGAGAAGCGTCCCTT
This sequence comes from Iberis pinnata, assembly GCA_900406425.1. NCBI lineage: Eukaryota > Viridiplantae > Streptophyta > Magnoliopsida > Brassicales > Brassicaceae > Iberis > Iberis pinnata. The sequence goes on from OVBE01011068.1 coordinate 1,282, forward strand.
TGTATTTACCATTAAAAACGTACCGTCTACGACCACAACTTTGCACATGAAAGGAAACCCAACTATGCTTGCACCAAACAAAAGGAACATATACATGAATCTTCCACACTCATCACGCACAAATGTACTCGAACCCAATCTCAAGTGTTCCCTCATCAATGTCCCTTGCACGTCGTAGCATCTTAGGTGATTTCCAATATGGCATCTATCCACATGACCATTCGAATAAGTCAGTCGCATCAAAGAAGTAAGTCAGTCACATCGTAAACATAACTCAGCCTTAACTATACACTAATTCATCTTTTATATTTAAATAACTCAGCATTATTGTTAATATAACTCAACCTACCGATAATATAACCCATCCCGAAAAAATAAATACCTTTGTACCAAACTGCTTATTGAAAATATAACCTTTCGAATAAGTCAACCGCATCATAGAATTAAGTCAGTCACATCGAAAATATAACTCAGCATTAACGTTAATATAACTCAGTCCATCGTTAATATAACTCATCCCAATCTTTTAAATAACTCGGCCAAAAAAAAATACATCTATACGAAACTGCTTATTGATAGCTATTCTGACACTCGCAGGTAGAACAGACAGACCAATGTTGCCGAGAAAATCCCTAGGAAAACCCTTGTTTAGAAGCAAGATCTCTCCAGGGACATCCAGCAACCCAACACTTAACAACCAATGTTTTTGTATCAGATACGTCCACATCAAAATCAAATTGATCCCTCAATGCAAGAAGTTTCTGTTGTCTCACCAACTCGGATTTACTCTCGTCTCGTTTCCCTACCGCAAGGTGTAGCAAATCCATCTCTGACCTTAAAACCTCCGGATTCACATTGCACCGGCTCAGCGACCAGTTATGAGATCTCTTCTTTGGAGGTAGCATTGTTGAATCTTCATCTTCTATTGTAGACTCACCGTATGAGCTGAAGTTATCATCTTCAGACGACGCACATCCGAGTCGTCGAACATATCAAATCGGCTGTCAAATTCATCATCTTCTTCGAGCACTTCATCATCGTTTTATCAAATCAGCAGTCGTTGTCATTTTTCTTTAAAACGGACACCATCATAACCCTCATTATAATCATCGCTATCATATTCAATGTCTGAGGGTTCTCTTTCAGAGCTAATACTATATAACCTTTTATGCTTATCTCTTGCTCGTCATTCAGACAAAGTTCGCCATCTGTTTTCTCTGTAATCTCCACACAAAGACGTACATATTCGATTTTCCATAGGCTTAGAAAATCTTGCAACTGTCGAGTATTAGAGACATAAACTGGTGGAGTATTGTGCGCCATTGTTTTCAAAGCTTTATTTGAGAACATGTAGCTCACCGAATATGATGTCTTGACTCATTCAATCTGTAATCATCGAATACCAACTTTTCTACTACTTCGCGTGTTGTTTTCCAATCTATAGGAAGAACTCTACATCCTCTACTGTCGGCGTCAAATACATATCTATTTTTCTTAACCTAGTTACCGGAAACAATAAGTACCCGATCCATAAGCTCTACGAGAAATATGAAGAATAAGATGAAGAAGATAGAAGGAGAAGATGATCACTGAAGAAAAATCGGTCAGACTTTCCGCAATGTAAAAAAATTGAACAACCTCTTTTACACTTTTAACCTTCCACATCATCATTCGCAATGGATGATGGCATGTAAGTGATGCTGAAAAGGATGATGACATGGCAAAAAGATAAGTCAGCCGAAATACGAACACATAACTCAGTCAAAGTAAATTAGCCATCAAATACAACGTAAGTTAGTGGCAAGGTGAATGCTATTCTAGTAATTAATTTGTTGCTAATTAATCAGTCGTAATAGGCTAGGAAACCATAAGTTAGCCCTATAGTCAACTAAATCAGCGGTCACGTTAATGTTATTCTAGTAATTAATCTTTCTTTAGTAGGTCAGTCATAAAGACGATGAGTTCAACGTTAATCCAGTTGTTTACGGCTGAGTATAGGTAGCTCAGCTGTATAAACATCCAATAAGTCAGTTGTTCATTAAATAACTCAGTCAGCCGATGATCACTAAATGAGCCAGCAAAACATAACTCAGCCATTTCATAACTAAAGCTCAGTACAATTTTCGGCAAGTCATCCCGCCGAAGTATAAGTCAGCTGTAACTTGAGTGCATAAGACAGTCGTTATCACGTAAGTCATCCACATTTTCATATGTTAGCCGTAACATAGGCTGACTTATGACCGTAATTCAGCCTTTTGACACATAAATCAGCCAGCTTTTGTAAGTAAGCCATCATGAGCAGGTGACTTAGTCAGCCAATTTCTCTTAACTCAGTTGCGTTTAGTAACTCAGCTGCAACGTAACCATAACTCAATTGTATCGTAGTAAGTAGTGCTTCACGGTTGCGTTCATTAATACACGTCAACGAATTCCTACGTGGCGAATGACATTCCTGTAAATACGTTTTTTGTCACAACGTAATAGAAGGGCACGATAAAATGCCAATAATAAAATAAAAATTTGTATGTTTCTAGTCATTTGCACTAAAATGTATGGTAGTTAAGTTAACTTCTCCATATTATTTTATAGAATAAAAAATAGAGTTATGAGTTGGAATAAATCCCAATACTACTTTAGAATTACTTTTTAATAGAGTAATGAGTTAAAAATGCTTTTAAGCACGATATCATCTTCAGTGACTATGTCATTTATCTAAATTTCACTTTCTCTTCCAATTAAATTGAAGTCCCCGTCCAAATTCTTTTGGGTTCATCACTGGTTGGATGAGTACTAATTTTTAATAAGGCACGTTACATTACATATTCGTACATTTTACTTGATCAATTTAATTCAAAATTACTATACAAAACAAAAATTTAGTAGCTCTGTGGCATGTTAATGTCACATCACATATCTAATCAATAAATTGTTTGGTAGATATTTAACACAAATGTAACTCGTTACGGGCCCTTATCTCACCAAAGAATGTTGTCTTTTAAATGAAAATTTGGTAAGTGATGGTACCGGTCTGCATCATCATGTTTATCTACATATTTGAATTACTTTTACTTATTCTAGTACTAGTTTTGAACGAAATGAAACCACAAAGTGAGAGTTATGCAATTCAGGTTAAGCAAAATTTGAATGTCACAAAATTAAAAATGCATAAACATTTCAAGATCATGGGAAATGATGTTTGGTTTTTATTACAATACTTATATGAAATAAAAAAAAAACACTCTAAATATACATTATACTTTATTCTCACAAAGATAATAGTATCAAACATAACATTCTTAGTCTCTACAGATACAGATTCGGATCAGAAAACCTCGGAATAGGAAAGGCAACAAGAGGTGTCTTGAGCTTCAAGACAATCCCAAACTTCTCTTCCAAACTCAACACTTGTCCTTCTGGAATCTTCCAATTAAATGAATGCAATAGGGTCGCAAGTGTATACAAGACCACCCTTTCAGCAAGTGCTACACCGGCGCAAATTCTCCGACCAGATCCAAACGGGAAATAGCTATAATCATTCCCGGTGAAATCAAAAGACTTATTATCAAAAAACCTTTCAGGACGAAACTCCGTTGGATTTTCCCACACGTTAGGGTCTCTGTGAATGGACCAAGCATTGATGAATATCTTAGTGTTTTCAGGGATTGTGTAGCCACCTACATAGGCAAGTTCAGAAGGACGATGAGGGACTAACAAAGGAATGGTTGGGTGAAGCCTAAGTGTTTCTTTCATAATGGCTAAAATGTAAGGAAGTCTAGTGATGTGTGATTCTTCGACAATATTCTCTTTACCCACAACTTCGTCTAGCTCGTGTTGTGCTCTTTTCATCAACTCTTGGTTGCTTATTAGCTCGGCCATTGCAAATTCTATTGTGTTCGTTGATGTATCCGTTCCACCAACAACCATATCCTTATATAAGAAAGAAAAAAAAATTAAATCACTTTCTAGTAAAACTATGTTCATACAAAAAACTATAATTATAAGCTTCCACAACACATAAGTCAAAACATAAATATTGTTATTTAAAATATTTTAAAAACAAATACCTGCGCAACACGCGGAATATCTTCAAAGCCGCATAATTTCAATGTGATAATTTAAAAAAATTATAGATCTTGATTTCGGGAAATTCATATTACAATAATAGTGAAAAATATGATTGTTAAACCATAATTTTCAAATACTAGCAATCATTCCATAATGTTATGAATAAATATAATGGTTGTCGATTAATATATTAATAGTACTATTTCATTATAGGTATAGTTTTTCAAACCTTTAAAAATGTTAATAAAAATAGAAATCATTACTCACGGTGAGTACGGCTTTGACATGGTTAAGCGTGATGGGAACCTCCGAGTTAGCTTCTTCTTCGTTTAACTTCATCATATATTGCAAAAAGTCTTTACATTCACCATCATCATTACTTCTTAGCTGTTTCATCTGCTCAATGGCTCGATCAAATATCGCATCGAGCTCTCGAGCGCATACACGCATCTTCTTCACAAGCCCTTGAAGATCATATCTAGCTAGCCATGGGAAGAAATCAGACACGTTAGGCTTACCTAAAAGCCTAGTTATCTCAGAAATCACTTGTTTAAACTCTGTTCCAACACTCTCCATATCCTCTGTTTTCACTGAACCTCCCCATAACATATTCATCATTAGATTCATCATCGTTAAAAACAACTGATCTCCCACCTTCACCGCCGTGTTTTGTCGGCCTTGCTCGTACAAATATCTTATTATTTTTCGGACTTCTTTGCGCCTAAGCTCGTACAAAGAATCTAAAGTCTTGTGGCTAAGAAGCTTGAGACTGCAAAATTTTCGAAGGATTCTCCATTCGTCACCGTTTGGTAACCAAACAAGGTCAAGACCACCATAGGTAATGGTTCGTGCCATGATAGGCACGTCATGGTTTGAGAAGTTGATATCTTGATATTTCAAGATGTCTCGAACTAGCGAAGGAGAGTTGACCACAACGGTTAGTTTTGAGCCGAGGTTGAGTTTAAAGATTGGACCGTAAGCTTGAGCGAGGCTCGTGAAGTATGTGTGAAGGTCCGGATCATGAAACGGGAGATTTCCGACAATTGGTAGCCCGAGCGGTCCAGGCGGTAGAGACGGTTGCGGTTGCGTTTGGCGTTTGAAGATGTGCCAAAGAATTGAAAAGAAAGCGGTGAGAAAGATGACTGCATAATTGATTGTGTTGTCAGTGAAGTGAGACATTTTTTCAAGTGTTTGTTATTGAAGCATCAATCACAATGAGATTTCTCGTTGAGTTTAATCCCAATTTATGTCAATATATTTTCTAATTTGTATAGTTTCCAGATTTAGGAGATTGGAAAGATTGTTTTACATGTTTCCATTAATGTATATATTAAAGGCTTTATGCTTGTGAATAAGACAAAAAATTCTCCCATCTCTTTCTCTTTTGTTCATGGTCTAAGGCAATTATGAGTGGAGACGAAACCAATGTTCTAGGAAACAGAGTAAATCAAGCATATCAACTTGCTCTAAATGAGAATCCATGAGGTATGATTGCTAAAGTACTGTTCAATGCGTTCTGCGTTGCGAGTGAAGAAGAAATACATATTCATTGAAGGAACCGTGATGATACTGAAAAAGATTCACCAAGTATGAAGATTGGATCTTTGTGAACTCCATTGTGACTTTATGGATACATAATACGATAGAGTCAAATGTGCGAATAGGATCCTCAAGAATTGTGGAAAAAAAAATAAATGATTGGTTTTCAGAGGGTACTAGCCCACAAATTCAAGAAATAAAGGCATAATTGGGGAATTGTCATCAAGATGGTAGAAGTGTAATTGACTACTTCGGAAAATTGTTTTTTAGGAAGATCTTCTCAATTACGATCAGCAACCAAATTGCAAATGTGGTGGTTCTACTTGTGGTATGACTGCTCAACTGGAGAAGAAGAAAGAAGAGGACAAGATTCATCAGTTTCTTCTTGGTTTGGATGACACGGTCTATGGGGGTGTGAGACAATCCATTATCAGCATTGATCCTTTACTAAACTGGAATCAAGTGTGTTATTAATATGACATAAAATATTAAAGGTCCAATATAATTAGTTAGTTGGGTTATGATTAGTTTTAAGGGGTCCGGGGACCGAAGGTCCCCGTGGTACGGTACAGTCTATTTTAGAAAAAGAAAATTTTATAGGTTTTCCTAATGGGATTGGATTTTGGGACATTATATAAGGAGCTTTAGGTTATTGTAAAGATTAACACTTTGATCAATAAAGAAACCCTAGAGCGTAGGGATTTGCCTCAATTTCGTTTCTCTCTTTCTTCTAACCCACTAGCAATTTTACAACAATTGGTATCAGAGCAAAGTTGTGAAGATCGATGTCTAGGAAGGGTTCTCTTAAGTTCGATATCTCAAGATGGGAAGGGAAAATTTGGTTTATGGAAGAGGCGAGTGAAGGATCTGCTAATACAGCAGGGGATGAAGAAAGCATTATTGGATTCAACACCAGAGAAGATCACATAAGATGAAGCTGTTTCAACGATTCGTTTATGTCTATCAAAAGATATAATGCATCAAGTTATGGATCTCACAACTTGTAAAGAGATGTGGGAGAAGTTGGAGAAGATGTATATCTCGCGATCGCTGTCCAATAAGCTATATCTCAAGCAAAGGTTGTATGGGCCGAAGATGCATTCAGATGCGGATCTTGTGGCACATGTAAAGACCTTTAATACCATCATCAGCGATCTTGGACGTGTAGACGTGAAAATTGTGGATGAGGATCAAGCTATGATCCTGTTGTGTTCTTTGCATCCTTAGTATGAGACGCTAGTCACAGCTCTTATAGTCGATAAACAGACTATAAAGCTGGAGACAGTTAATGCAACGTTAATCGGTCACCATGAGAGACGGCAACATACAGGTTCTTCGGAACAGTCTGAAGGAGATAGATTGTATGTAAAATACAATCAGGATAAGGGGAAGCAGAAACAAACGGATGGAAACAAAGGAAAATCAAAGCAGAAGAACAAGGACAAAGCTGTCGGTTATGGATGTGGGCAGAAGGGCCACTTCAAAAAGGAATGTCATACAAAGAAGAAATCTGGAAACTCAGCAAACATGGTTCCGAAAGAAACAGATTCAGAAGGATCAACCGATTACGACATGTTAGCAGTCACATCAAGAAATCATACAGATTCCTGGATCATGGACTCAGGTGCATCATTCCATATGACTCATAACATAGATCTGTTTGAGACATATACGAGTGGAAACAATTGTTCGGTTGGCAGATGACAGACATATAAGTTGATTGCTTTGCAGTTCAAGAGTAGAATACTGGTGGAGTTGAGAAGGAAGTTAGTTACATCAATGCTCAATGTCAAAGGGTGTACAATCAAGGGTATAATCAAGGCTTTAACAAGACTCATCCCAACCTATCTTGGCGAAGTACCAATCTTGAAACCCCCAAGATCAACATTATCCACAACAACAAATGCTCTTTGTGCAGAATTCTAATTCAGGCGGTTTTCCACAAACCTCTCAGCCTGTATTTCAACAAGCTTAACCTAAACAAGGTAATTCAATTGAGATGATGTTTAAGAAACTTCTGGAAGGTCAGAAATAGTTCCAAATAATGATCCAAGGAGTGGTGAAAGAGTTGAACCAAAATTTTGAAGCACTATCAACTCATGTGAAGCATTTGGATGTACAAGTTGCTCAGACCTCTAACGCAGTGAAAAGACAAGTTGGTGTCTTTCCTAGGAAAGTTGAGGAAAATCCAAAGGGGTATTGCAAGACCTTAGTTGGTGATTTAGAAAAAGAAGCAGATGATTTGGATAAAAGTGCAGATTTTGAAAAGTTAGAAAAGAGTGCAGAGAAAACTACCCAGTCGAGCAATATTTGCCCAATCGAGCAAAACAGTTTTGGAGAGGATGCTCGATCGAGCGATACATGCCCAATCGAGCAAACACATGAAAAAGTTCCAGGAAATTTTGGTAGATCGGGCACATCACTTGTCCGATCGATCTTGATCTCTAGAGAATTCCCATAGAAAAGTGCCCGATCGGGCACTACTTTCCCGATCGAGCAAAAGTGCCTGGAACCGAGAATTGCAGAAACCATTTATAAACCCAGAATCCCTTATCCTGTGCAACCTACAAAGCCCATATCAAAGTTTGGATATGGTGAGATGATTAGGAAGCCACCTAATCCACTTAGGAAGCTTCATAAGATACAAGATCCAGGGGAATTCTTAGTTCCTTGTTCGATAAATGGGATAAAATTCACAGATTCTCTCTGTGAGTGTGATGTCAACGACTGTTTCAGAACGATTGGGATTCTCAGGTATCAAACCATCTCACATAAATTTCAAGATTTCTAATGATTCTACTGTCTCTTCCAATGGTTTTATCTCGGATCTATTGGTACAGATTGGAAATTTTCTTGTTCCTGTTAATTTCCACATCTTGGAGATGAATCAACATCCATATGAACCATTGATTCTTGGAAGACCCTTCCTTGCAATCGTATGAGCTGTTGTTGATTTGCCCAATCGCACATATCTCTGAAAAACATCAAGAAGCGAGTTTTCTATCCAGCGATTCCTTTAAGAGGGATCTTCAGGCTAACTGTGGTGAAAGAGGTAGAGATGAACAATGAAGTTCATATTGAACCGGATCCTAAGCGCATAGTTGCTGAAATGTTACACAAAGAACTTCCAATCTCAACAAGGAGTGAAAATCCCAAGGTTAAGGAGAAGGTGAAAGTGAAGCCAAAGCAGGTAAAGAAAGAGTATCAAGTAGCTTTGATCCCTCAAGCAATAGTTGGGGATACAATTGAGTATAAGGTGAAAAGCAAAGGATTCTCAAAGCCCTTCTCGAAGTTTAGAGTTTTACTCACCCCAGAGTTCAAAGAGAAAGGGATTGCTGCTACAAAAGGTGTAATGGGTACGGTTCCGAAGCTGAAGATGTCTGGATTTGGAGCTTGTTATGGAACATCACTGGATGTTGATTCCATTCCTACTTAGAGGTACGTACCGTCAAGCTAAGTGACGTTAAACAAAGCGCTGAGTGGGAGGCAACCCATTATATCTAGAGTCTAGTTTAGTTGTTTTTCTATTTTGAGTCAGTCCTAACTTACTTATTTTAGTTTTGAGTTTAGAGTGTTTCAGGTTATGACTGGTGAAAGTTTCTTCATGACATTCCGGGTTATTTCTTCTATTATCATTACTCATCTTTTTCACTTGAATTGTTTGTTGTTAGAATGACTTCTCTCTTGATTCTTGCTAATTCTGATTAGTATTTTTTAGATCATTGCTCACAATTCACCATGATTCTTGTGTTTTGACTTGAGTCATTTTTAGATTCATAATTGATTGGTTTTTCACATTAAGTAATTCTTGATTCTTGATAATTCTAATTAGTACTGCTTGATCCTTTCTCATTACTTACCAATTGATTGTGTGATACTGGAATGATTGTTGTTAACTGTTCTGAATGATGCATCTCGTATATGATTCTTGCTGATTTTTAAATAGTATTGCTCAATCTTAATGCATTTAATGGTTTCTATTACAACTGATTCTTGTTTGTTTTTAAGCAATCATTGCTCAAATCGCTGTTCAACCATTACTCACGACCCTTCTGAGTGTTTGTTCTTTTTGCAGGCATTGCAAAAGAGGCAAACGAGTTTATAACAGATATGGGAGCAACTTCACCTTTAGTACATCTCTTTCCCTTGAACTCTTCTCATATATTATTATCTATTTTCATCCATTACATACTTTTCTATTGATCTTGGTTACTTTTATACTTTCTTTTGGATTTACTTCACACTGGGACGGTGTGAAGTAAGTTTGGGGGATGGTGTAATGATACTAACTATGTTTTGATGTTTTGTCTTTTTGGTGAAAATTTTCAAAATTTTGTTTTTAAATCTAGCTGAGTCTATCGAGTCGAAGGAAGTATGATCAAAATCAATGATAATAATAGCCAAGTGTGGGTATGGTTTTCACTTTCTCTAGATTACTAACTTAGATTAATTGTTGAGATTAGGATTGGAACCCCATGGCTAATTGATTTATTTTCTGCAAGTTCTGGTCTTTTGATTTATTGATGAATTGATGCTAGCTTTGCCATGTTAGGACTTAATTTAAATCTGAATTATTCTTGCTTATGGTGTTGATATACTCTGAGAATTGGGTACCTTGCTCTTCAATGTTCTATAAAGCCGACAAGTTCTTTCAGTACGGCCTGGGTTCTTTCTCTCTCCCTTCAGAAAAATATAAAAATTGATAGAAAAAGTGTTGAAAGCGTGACCTAGAAGTCCGTAATCATTGTCGGGCTGCTGAATAGCAGTTAGAATCATAAAAACGCAGAAAAGTGCGAACATGAAAAGAATTAAAAAAAGAAGGAAAAGAAAAACGCAGAAAAGTGCGAATCTTAAGAAAGAAAAAGTGAAAAAAGGGGAAAAATGATCAAGACTGGAAGTCGTTTGATGCTCTGTATGGTATGGGCATTTCGATAGAATATGTATTTGAGTAAATTGATTGATATACCATAGGTGAGGATGCATTAATCTGAACTTAATTAAATTTAATGAGGTGGTTGATATGAGTTGATACTCAATTGATTTGGGATTTAGAGTAAGAAACAGGATATTAGTTTAGTGGTGGTAAATAATTAAATCAAAGTGGTTTTTTGAGATTAGTGTCTTTTGGATTTGAAATTATGCTTATGGTATTTGAGATTTTGTAAGTTTCTGTGTGGTCCATTTTAAACCTCTTCTCCAAATTGAATCTTGCTTTACTTGAGGACAAGCAAAGATCTAAGTCTGGGGAAGTTGATATTACTCGGTTTTAACGCTTTCTAGTGGGCATTTATGATTGCTATTAAGCGTTATTCGAGTGATTTCCTTGAAATTTGATATCTTTTACAGGTTTTCTAGGCGTTTAGGTCATTATGGAACAAAAAGACGGATTTCTGCACGAAACGAATGCAAATTGACATATGCAGATGCAGAGTCCAGCAAAAGGGTCAGAAGTTTAGCAATGTTTGAAGATGTTTGACATATGGAGTGGTTTGAAGATGATCCATCGGTGCAATCAAAAGCTATGGCTATTTTACTGAAGACTGGTCAAGCTGACACAGAGAAGAAGATCGCGCAAGAATACCCTGGACTGCACGATCGGGCAAAGAAGTGCCCGAACGGGAATTTTCTCCTGGAATTTTACGAGAAGAATGCCCGATCGATCCTAGGAGAGCCCGATCGAACCCTAAAGTGTTCGATCAGGAAACATAGTGCCCGGTCGATCTTTTTGCCCGAGAAAAAGTAGAAGATTTCCAAAATATGCAATCAAGTCCTCAAGTTTATCCCAATTTTCCTATTTTAGTTATTTTACTTTTTTAGCCTATAATCATGTTGTTTTAGGTTTTTAGAACTAAGCTTTATTTTATTTATGAGAGAATTACTGAGGGAGTGGATATTCAACCTAGTATTTGGAGAAGATTTCTGAACCCTTTTATATACCTATATCTATTTTAATTATGTGTTCTTCTTTGATATTGAATTGTGTATGCTTTGCAATGTCTGAGTAGTTCCATAGCTAGGTTTTAGGGTTTCCTAGAGAAATTAGGGTTTGATTGTTAGATTTGTCATAAGGGAAAAATAATTGTTAGGTTTTTAGTTTAGACTTGTTATTAATGCATGAATTAGAGTAGCTAACTAGCTCATTGATATTAAAGTGATAAGCACAAAGAGATTTGATTTAGAAGTTGGATCTAGTCTAGATGAATAAGTGATTTTTCTTGCGAAAGTATTATTTTGATTGCTTATGAACAATTGAATCTGATATGTAATGCATGTTCTGTTATTTAAAAGACGGCGAGAGTTTGTCTTTGATAATTTGAGCATAGGGTTTAGTACTCCGAGAGGAGATTATTCTATATCTGTCTTTCATGTTGACAACTATTTTCAAAGAAAATCCCTGCATGATAAATTGACTTTCAATCCTGATTACCTGTGGTTTTCATGATGCATGACGCTTTTATTTTATAAGTTTAAACCGCTTCAATTTACCGTTTTGATCATAATCAACCTTATTATTCCCGCTTTAGCTTAATTTGAATTGAAACTAAATCGTGTAATTCTGATCTCTGTGGATTCGATACCCTTTGCTATACTACATTGAACTGTTCTCTGAAGTATTGTTTTAGGATTTAAATTCTAGATCTATCAGAATTTTAGCACCGTTTCCGTGGACCAATAGTGCATTTTTAAGTTTCGTATAAGAATATAGTCTAAAATTTTATTTTTCAGTATTCATCTCGTTCCTTTCTGCTTGTTTGTGTTTTACAGGTGTATGATCAGAAGATCTGACAAATCTTCTGAATTGCTAACCCTCAGTAACTTAGAACTTGCAAGGATAAAACGCTCAAAACGGAAAGCTAAGAAAGACGCAAGCTCATCCAATTCAATGGCTGGGAATTGATAACACTTGAAATTCATGACTTTTACATATCATTCATTACCACTTTTTATTTCGTTAGTATTGCATTTAGCATGTTTATAGTTGAATTCTGCAAGTTTGTGATTTTTACGAAGTTTTGCATTAGATTTGCATTTGCACGCATTTTGGAGATTTTTTAGGAGTTTTCAGGAAAATTCTGTTGAAACTCAGAAAACATCACTAAGTCACTGCAACCCTCAGGACAAGCTGCGTTTTCAACAAAATGACCAAGCTGCACTCACTTTCAGATCGATCTGTCTTCAACCAAGATCGATCCCACTTCAACCAAGATCGATCCCACTTCAACCAAGATCGATCCGCATTTTCAGCTCCAGATCGATCTGCACCACCACACCAAGATCGATCCCACTTCAGCCAAGATCGATCCTGTTTTCACCTCCAGATCGATCTCTGTTCAGCATGAGATCGATCCCATTCTTCAAC
>OVBE01011069.1:0-14462 GCA_900406425.1 Iberis pinnata
GAAATATATATACAAAAACGAAAAAAAATTCCACGTCAAAATACGGGTTTCCACAACGACGTAGCCTAAGAATTCACCAGATTTTACACCAAACGTATACTTCGCTGGATTCAGCTTCATCCCATACAAGTTCAAGATTTGAAAACACGTTCATAAATGAGATATATGATATGACGCCGAGGTACTCTTTACAAGCATATCGTCTATGTATACCTCCATGGTCTTACCCAACTGGGACAAGAACATTTTGTTAACCAGCGTTGGGTACATTGCACCGACGCTTTTCAGGCCGAATGGCATAACTCGATAGCAGTATATGGCGCGGTCAGTAATGAAGTCGGTCTTTTCTTGATCATCTGGGTGCATCATGATTTGATTGTAACCGGAGAATGCATCCATGAAGGAAAGTAATCATTGCCTGTTGCGGCCTCGACGAGTCGATCTATATGTGGAAGTAGGAAATTATCTTTTGGACATGCTTTGTTCAGATTGGTGAAGTCTATACAGACTCTCCATTTTCCATTCTTCTTTTTGACTACTACCGGGTTGGCTATCCATTCGGGGTACTTGACCTCGACTATGGAACCAGCCTGTAGTAATCTTTCGACCTCGTCGTTGACTGCTTGATTTCGTTCAACCTCTAACTTTCGGCGCTTTTGCTTGACTGGCTTCATGGTGGGATCGACGTTCAACTCGTGGCACATGATTGATGGGTCAATACCCGTTATATCAGATATCGACCATGGAAAAGTGTTTACGTTGCTTTTTAGAAATGAGATAATCCCGTCTCAAATGGTTTTTTCTAAATAACGACCAATATTAGTCGCCGCAATGGGTTGTTGTCGTCAATGGACACTTGGTCGATAGGCCCCAAGGCTGTCGTACTATGTTTGGTTGTCGACGACGGCCCTGGTGTATCGTCGGGGTTATTCGGTAGTTGCTATGCCTCAGATTTCTTGTGTGCTTTATGCTCGGCTATAAAGCAAGTTCGCACAGCCCGCTGATTTCCCCTAATTGTCTTAGTTCCTTTTGGAGTAGGGAATTTTAGACATTGGTGGTAGATGGATACCACGACTTTCATCATAAATAACCACATGGTATCCAAAATTGCATTGAAAATCGGGTGCTCATCGACAACCAATAGCTTCACAATACGAGTTACACCCATTATGCTTAGTGGGAGTTTAATGTTTCCTGCTGCGGTAACTGTCTCACCTCTAAAGCCTGTGAGTACCTGAGACGATGGTTTTATCCTTGCCTTGTCTATCTCCATTTTTGTAAGGGTCTCTTTAAAGATAATGTTCATCGAGCTTCCCGTATTTGCCAACACCCTGGAGACTTTGCAATCTTCGAACATCTGCTCAATAACAAGAAAGTCGTTATGCGGTGCGTCTACTCCGTTTGCATCAGCCTGTGTAAATTTGACTAAATCTTCATCTGTTCCAACAGCCAAAGTACTGGCTACTGATACTGACGCTCTGCGTTCCATCTTCCTGATCGCCGTGACAGAATCGTTACATTGCTTTAGTCCACCCATTATAACATTGATTCGCCGACGCGGTATGGGCTGAAGTTCGTCGTTTACATCTTCTCTATCCCTTGTTGGCGGTTCCATATCCTGGTCAATCGGGGGTTTTGGAGGTTTCTTTTGACCATGTCAGGGCGAGTATTTACTACACCTTGTCTAAAATCACCTCGGCTGAAACCACCTCGCTGTCTACTCCAGGGGCATTCTGCTTTGTCGTTGAGGGACCATATTGCTTTAAAACCATATTCTTTAGGTGTCTACATTCATCAATACTATGCCTGGACCTTCCATGAAATTCACAAAAATATTTTGGGCTATCATCTACTCGTCTAGATGCGGTATGCGTCTGACTTCCTTGGCCTTGGACATAATGGATCACATCCTTCTTTTTTTTGAAGGTCTTAGTATAATGATGCCGGGGTTCTCTATACTTATCTTTTTCCTTATGATTCTGACGTTCTTTTCCATGGATCTTAATCATCTTAGCTTTTTCTTCCTCTGCTTCGACGAAGCAACTTGCACGATGCAGGGCATCTTCCAGCGTTTGAGGCTGATTTAAGACAAGCTCTTCTCGAAAACGCGATTCATACCACAAAGAGTTTCACAAAGTTGCGATCGCTGCTTCGTCGGGTATAGTTAACCGGGAAGCTATCCTTTTGAATCTTTCAATAAAGATCCGCAGAGGTTCACGTCATCCTTGGGCCAATGTCCAAAGATATTTTGTCGAAGCCTTTTTCTCGATGAAGATCGAGTAATGCTTCAAGAAGGCAGTAGATAGCTGTTGAAAATTACTAATGCTACCTGGTGGGAGCCGTGAGAACCAGGTCAACGCAGCCCCGCCGAGGTTCTCCACGAAGAATTGACAATATCTAGCATCTTTCTCGGCCGGGCTAAAACGCGTCCGTCCCATAGCTATCGTAAAGCAGTGAGATGATGACTAGGATCACTATTGCCTTCGTACAACGGGAGCTTAATCTTGGTAACCTGGCCAATCTGCGCATCAATTACCTTCTTAGTGAATGGAGTTAGCTGGGTTTCCTCGACGACGCGCTCAATTCCGGGGGCCAAACTTATAGCTCGATGCACCTGTGAATTCATCTCACGTATCTGTTCCTTCAAAGTAGCGATTTCATCTTGATTAGTCTGGGCATCTGCATTCGGCTCTAGTGTCTTATCGTTCGGACCAGTCGGAGTATGTTGCGGTGTTGCACTAGGTGTCCCGAAGAGAGTATTATTGAGGTTGTCCAGACGAGCTCTCCTTTCACTATATGTCAACGTAGCTTCAAACCGAGCTCGAAATTCACTTGCTTCTCTAGCTTGGTCGTCGAGGCGTTGAATGATTAAATGATTGGTTTCTGCTTGACGAGCTTCTACTTGAGACTGCGCTTTGACTACCTCGTCAGGTATAGCTTCGTTATTTTTAGCCATTACCCTGCCGTCCTGGACCCTTAGTCTTCTATGTTCCCACAGACGGTGCCAAATGTTTAACTGGTCTTTGCAATAAGTTTTCTGGACACGGTCAATTAGAAAAAAATGGTTAGACGACGTGAATTAAACATAATATATATATATATATATATATATATATATATATATATATATTTTAAATGTTNGACTATAACATTTTGATACTAACTCTTTTGACTTCCGGTTATGAATAGATGGGGTATCCACAAATTGTTAATTTTCAAGTAATTGCATTAACGGTAGTCGAAGTATTTTTAGCTGTGATCATTTTTTCACTCCGTCGATATCGGCGATTTTTCTCTCTATCTCCCCTTCGTCCTTTTTCCAACCCCCTTTCCAATTGATCTGACCATCTATTTATACTGCTAAATGTCAGACTAAGTCGTCGTGAACAATAACATGACAGGTGTCTTCACCTGGTCGATCTTCGCATGCTATAGCTGGGCCTCCTTTTTATAATTGGGCCTGATTTTGTGTTGGACCTTTGAGGGTGCTAAACCTTAGCCCAACAGTTGTGTTAGGTGTAGTGGTAACCGGTGTCTTTTCATCGGTATCCCTTTTCTGTTTCCTTTAACTTCTGCGTGGTGATGAAGCCTTACCTAGTCGCAAAAGTGCCTCTCTTAGTGTCGGTGACAACTGGTGCTCGTGAAGTGAGCTCGGCTGTGCTTCTCATGCCTGGCGATTGGTGGCTTGCCGACGGTTTGCTTGCCCCATGCGTGTCTGTTCGGTGAGCTCCAGATGTCGCTCCTCGGATCTTCGGTGGGTCTTCTCTTTTTCTCCTCTTGCTTCTTTTTCACTCTGCCAGTGGTGATGGATCCTAGCCATCTCCTTCGAGGCTGCTTTGGCGCTGCTCTCGGTGGCTGTTCTTGCCAGTTTTCAACGAAGTAAGTCTCCAGTTGTAACTTTTCTTTCTTCTTAGGGTGACCGTCTTCTTAGGCACTAGACGCAAGCGAAGTCCGGCACGGCGTGCTGAACCGGTACTCGATGCTCTTGGTGGCTAGTTTTCGAGGCTTTCTCCGGTCGACGGTGGAATCGTGACGAGGTGTTAGGTGTAATAATCCCTGTATAGTTAGGAAGGACCGGTTCAAGGTGGTTGTGGGTGGTCGACTTCGTCATATGTGATTCTCCTGGCGGCTGACGGTGACAACGGCCGAAGGCGCGACAAGGGTTATTGTTTTCCTCAATTTTAGTTTTCTAGAGTTTCAAGTTAGTTTTAGTCTTCTGATTGTTTTGGACTTGGATTGAGTTTTCTAGTGGATTTTGCAGGCCCAATTTATTTTAGGTTTAGGTCCAATTTGTTATTGGTTTAACTCATAAATTTTTTTTATTTAAAGAATAAAGTTTTTAAGAGTTTTAAATTTCTTTTCGATCTTTAAATAATTTACCTAAACTTTTAGTTAAGCTAATGTATCTTTCATTTTTCAGTTAAATATTTACATTCTATATATAAAAAAAAACCATCTCTACGCAATGCCTTTAATAACAGAACAGGTGAAGACATGCGTATACAAGTGGGTTTGTATGTATATATTATAGTATCTCTTATATATATATTTATATAGTATATTTTTGTAAGTATAGTATTGACATATACGTATGCAAATAAAAATGACTACTCGATCTAAACGGTGAGGACATTCACTTATAATTTTGATAATATCGGTTTAGCTATAATATGTTGTTCTTACTAAAGTTTACTTGAATCTTATGTGGATAAATATGAACATTAATAAATCCAAATAAAACAATGATCCAAAGAATAAGGAATTCATATATCTAATGAAAAGAAAAAATATAAAATTATGCTTGATTTTTTAGGAATTCTAAATGTAAATAAAATTAGAAATCCTAAATCCTACAAAGAATAGAAATTAAATCAAGACCTACAAATATATATCATTCTCTATAGTTTTAGGCATCCGAGATTCCGAAAATTCTTTTACAACTAAGGAGAATAAGAGCTAAGGGGTTCATAAGAGTTTCAAGATAAATACGACGTTATTTTGAAAAATTCTTATGATAGCTTTTATTAAAGTTGTAATTGATCTATATATATTAATAAAGATACACGTTTTTCATAAGTCTAAATTAATACCAGCCGAATTTCTAAAGACACACAATTAGGTTTGAAAAATCCCCAACAATTGGTATCAAAAGCTCGTGGAAGAGCAAGAAATCCGCACGTGTGCAAGGAGGTAATATTGAATTAAGGAGTCAACTTCTATATCGAATTATCAAGAGAGGAGGATAGACCAATATGGAAGCTATATTTGAGATGAAGAAGTTCGATGGTAAAAAAGACTTTGGCTTATGGAAATACAAGGCAAAGGATTCACCAGCTCAAGGTGGAGACTTTTCTTCTAAAGATTTAGAAGAATTAGATTCTAAAGAGAGAAAAGAAGATTACATGGTGGAATCGAAGTGATATTTATCTACGAAAAATAGAGAGATTAAGCCACTTTTAAGGTCTAAAGTGAAAGTTGGAAAAGATGATGTTCCAAAGGAAAAGATTGATGCAAAAGAGCTTGAGAATCAAAAGCCTATTCGTTTCAAGAAGCATTTGAAAAGTTACATCAAAACAGCATCAGAAGAAGAAAAAGTAATTGTTGAGAAGCTTTAACAAAGCTGCGGTCTTCTCCAAGTCAGGAAAGGAAGAGACGGACCAGGTAACTCCATTTCTCTAGTCTCAATCTCATAGAGACAGAAAAAGTTAGTTTTCAGAAAAAAAGAGAAGTGGGAAAACTAAAAAAAGATTGATGGAAAGTTACTTGGAGAAACAAGGAAGGTGAGGAGGGATGTCAGAACATATAAAATCTTCAAAAGGTAAAACGGTTAGCAAACGTCCAAGAAGAAAACTCGTTTCAAAATCATAGCTTCAAAGGGGACAAATGCAGAAGGAACCAAAATCACAAGGAATCTTAAGTGCAAGATGGAGCTATTGTAAAAGTGAGTAAGACACTTACTAGGAGTCTCAAAGATCAAAAGCGATCAAATCAAATCGCTGTACAGAAGAGATGATACTTAGTGTCATAAACATGCAAAAAACTATCAGACAAGTAATTCAAAAGGGATTTATCAAAACATTTGATAAAGAAGAAATACTTATTTGTCTCAAAGAGAAAACTTTGGTCATGGATCTTTATTAGAAGGAGTCAAATGGTCCATGAAAATCTCATGGAAAAGCAGCATAAACTCAAAGAAGCATAAGGAAAATCAACATGAAAAGGTAAAATTTTTACGGGTTAGTGAAACACGGTAGAAGAATCGGATGAAAAGTACAAGGACACTCACCGAGATTCAAAAGAAGCTTCGGGAAAATCTTTAAGCCAATGAGTCTCAAAGTAAGCTTAGGAAAAAGTTGAGACCAACGCCTATATCAAAAGTAGCTTCGAGAAAAGCTACAAACACGACAAAGATTTTAGAACTTAATATGAAAAAGAAGATGTGATTTAAGTTGAAGGAAGGAAGGAAGGGAAAAGATCTTCAAGAAAACGACGATAAAGAACCTTACCTTAAAAGAGATTAAAGCTCGCCGGAAAGGAGAAACCCGCCGGAAAAGAAACCAAGGCGGCAAGCTGGTGAATCAGAGTCACAAGAATCACAGCAAGGTAGAGAGATCGAGTGGTCGGCGACACGGAGAGAAGAAAGAAGATGAAGCCAAGGATTAGTATTTGTTGACTCTAACCTTCACGTGGGCCAAATGAGATATAGGCCGAATTGAATTAAAAGTTCGGTTGGGCTTTCGGCAGAGGGTTGCATGAGCTTCATAAAGGGATGAGCCAAATTTATCCAAATTTGGTTGGCCCTCGCTTTTTAGGATCAAAATGAAAATTGAGCTAAGCTAAGGAAATAGCTTATGAGCTCAAATCTGATTTGGATAAGGAGATTAAAGTCCAATGTGAAGTTTGTGGATAAATATGAGCATTAATAAATCTAAATAAGATAAAGATACAAAGAATAAGGAAATTCATATTCCTAAAGAAAAGGAAAATATAATATTATGCATAATCTTATATGGTAGCTAAATCTAAATAGAATTAAAAATCTTAAATCCTATAAGGAATATGAATTACGTCAAGACTTATAAATATATCTCATTCTCTACAATTTTAGGCATCCGAGAATCCGAAAATTCTTATACAACTAAGGAGAATAAAAGCTAAAGGGATCATAAGAGTTTCAAGATAAATACGACATGATTTGAGAGATTCTTATGATAGCTTTTATAAAAGTTGTAATTGATTTTTGATCTTTATATATCAATAAAAATAAATATTTTTCATAAGTAAAATAATACCCGTAGAATTTCTAAAAACACATAGCTAAATTTGAAAACCCACCAACATCTTCCATTAATATAAAAGTATTGATATGATGGATATCCCATAACATGCATTTAATTCATATACTAATTATTGTAGCATATTACATAGCATGCATTTAATTGGCGCATATACTAATTCTTGTAGCATATTTCAACATACATAACAGTACGTACGTGACTTATATATTGGAAAATGTATTTATTTTTTCCTTACTTTTTCCATGTCTAAGCTGTTCATTCATATTCATTTCCCACATACATATAGTTTCTCATCCACTAATAAAAGAAAGTAACAAATATGTGAAAAAATTTATATATAACATATGTAGAAAAAAAATTAGATGGGGTCAAAATAAAAAATCTACAAAATAATAGGGGTCAATTTCATATTTTTTTAACTAACTAGCCAAATAATATTTGTAATATCTCATGATAATAGTGTAAATATGAAAGTTCATTGGATTCAATTGATCCCATATGTTTATTAGTACATCCGCCACTATATATATATATATATATATATATATAATTGCAATGCACCAAGAGGGGTGCAAAAGATATTTCAAAAAAGTTTACTATATAAGAGATTATGGTTTACGTTGAGACCGTGAGAATTTAATGAAAAACACGGTTTAGTTGTTATTGTAGCATATAGTGAATCAATGAGTATAACCACCAAATATGTGTTTAATATCGTTCTTTAGTCTTGAAACTTCAAGTGGTTTGTTCCTTTCATTATTTTATATAAGCAACATGAAAAAAGTTAAAGACGTGAAAACTAAAACATATACACCAACATGTCCAATTAAGCAGAGCCAACGAATATTAGAGCATGATTAATGCTAGAGCCCAATTTTGGGCTCTTATTTTTTATTTTTTCTTCAAAAAAAAAAAAAAAAAAAAAAAAANGGATGGGCCCCACCCCTTAGAACCCTTTTAAAACCTCCCAATAATCATGCTCTTATACTCTGATCATCGCTGCTTTAATTATGAATATCTTCAGTTAGAAACCAAACATATATAGCTGAAAATGGTGTGTACCAAAATTACCAAATATTAGCTAGTTGTTGGAATACCAATTCTTTAAATGTATTAGCTCAATAATGAAAATAATTTGTATCCATTTGTATTACCCACATAGTAGCCTTTAAAAGATAACTAAATTAGTATTTTAGGTTCTAACAGTCCAAAATATTTTTCTTTATTAAAAAGCAATCTTGGATCACATACATACAAAAAAAAAAAAAAATCTAAGCAAAATTAAATACCCGGGTGATCTTAGTAAAGGTTCATAATAGCTAAAGATTAGCTTGAAATCGAAATTCTTTTTTTTTCTTTTATATAACAAACAAATGAACAATTATATCATAATTTTTACTTTCACACTACATAATCTTCTCTTGGAAACACAATTAAAATTTGAAACATATGATAAATCGGAGAACTAAATTTTTTTTTTTCTCTCTCCTCTGATTTACTTTCCCCGACTCTCTCTCTTCTCTCTAGATCTAGATCGAAGAAGACCTGTAGTGAGGAAGTCGGCGGCGAATCCCCTTTTACCGTCGCTCAAGTCGCTCTTCCTTGCACCGTGACCCCTGGGCTCGTCGGCGAAAATCAGCGCCGGCGAGCTCGCTGAGAGTACAATTTACCCCTTTGCCTCTATAATCTTTCGTCATCTTCTTCTGCAAAATTCACGGAGCTTCTGCTGGAGTATGAAGCTGCTTCACGGTGGCGCTGTTCGGCCAAACAGCACGCGGCGCTGAAGCTAGGAGATCCGCACGGCGAGGAGAAGAGGACCTCAAGTCGCTCTAGGTTTCGCGTCTTAGGTAAGTGGGGTTTGTGTTATCGTGGTGGTTAGGCAGGAACCTTGGCCACCGTGATGCGCTCTTCTTGCTTTCCTGACGGCGAGTTGTTCCGTTCCTATGGCGACGGAAACCTACTATCTTCATCCAGACCGGCGGTGGCGTTCTACTCGACCAAATTTTCTCCTCCTCACTCTCATCAGAAGTTTCGTGGGCGTCGGTGAAGCTTGTCTGCACCTGCGCTTCAGAGCCACCGTATGGCAATCGGTGGGTCCAGCAGTCTCGTGCGGGGGATGAGCAAGGGTTCTCTTTGCTTCATTCTAGGGTTTTCTTGGACTTCGGTTTTTGTCCGGGCCGGGCTAAAGTTCTTAAGGCCCACTCTGAACTTTAAAGTTTTTGTTTGATGTAAGCTTATTTTGGTTTTGGATTTAAATTGTACTCTGAACTATATATGATTTTATTAATAATACAACCTTTATATATAAAAAAAACATCTGATAAATCGTCAAAGAAGAAAAAGATAGAAGCTAGTATTTTACGTAAAGAGTTTTTCTTCTTCTTCTTCTTCTTCATATTCCTCTACAAAATATGTTTACTGGATTTTTAAAGTCATATTATTATTTTTTAGATTTTCAAAAAATCAAATAATAATGTATGGAAGTGTAATGAAAGAAGATCATGTTTAGGTGTCATAAATTTGTGAGTCATAACTTACTTTTTATACATATATAAATAATATAATTTTTTTGGGAAAGAAAAATAATATATAACTTTCTTTACCCTCAAATCTCTAATATATTAAAAGGGAAAATTTCTTTAAAATAAACTTTTTTGGTTGAAAATTACATTATTTGACATTGGTTAAATAAACAAACAAAATTTGTTCATTAAGAAAAAAGTGAAAAAAATAATTTCATTAAAGATAAAAAGAGAAAAAATAAATCTACTATCTTTGTTGCCAAACATAATTTAAAATATTTCTTATTACTATCCATATAACCAAATATATATCTAATAATATAAATAAAAACAGAATCTTCATAAACCATGTTTTACTCTTTAAAAATGAATAACTTTTTAAAACAAATATAATTAAAATTATTATATATATGTATATGTATATATTTGTTATCACCAATTAACTTAGAATTATTTAAGAAAAAAAAAATATATATATATATAACATAAAATATTTAAGTGGATACCACAATATTAAATTTTATATTTATATTTTAAAAATAATATATTAAATACTATATTTTACTAAAATATATAATTAGTATGATATAATTTTATTTCAATATTTAATATCTTCATTTCTTACCCAATAATATATTTTATTTATAATTAAATATATTTTATATAACTTTTTATATCATAAGTAAAATTATACATAAAATAAAAATGAATCATGTTTATAACTCAAAATAGATTCTATTTAAATTTGACAAATTTTAGACGTCGGCAGTTATTTGTTTAGTGAATCTTGGTGGTATATTCTGTAGCATTTTGTTTCAAGCTAAAAATCTATTTCAATTTATTCGAAACTATTTCAATTTATTTCAATTTATTATCGGTGCTACTTTAACGAGTTTGACATGAGTGACGGACACACTGCAATTGGCAAATAACAATTGAGAATATTCCCAAAGAATATGAACCAACCAAATGAGAATCTTCACATCCTATCTTTCGAATCATTTTCGATTCACTGAAGTGGAAGATGCACTTGTCTAGATCTTTCTTTTATATGTTTAATATTTTTGAGTTTGTACTATATATTAGAGTCAAAACTAAAAGATCCTCCAACTGTTGTTTTACGCAAGTAAGATTTCACCCACGTTACATGCGCTAACTGTTATGTTATTACAAAATTATTTTTTTTAATATAATAATTTTTGTAAAATTTTGTGTATATTATTATATAATAAATAATTTTACACCATCATATATTTTACTTTATTGTCATTTCATATATATATAACTACATAGTTTATTGGTCAATTTATTGGTCATTATGCTTAGAAAATATTAAAAATCATCTAGTTTAATTAAAGATAAAAATATAATAATAATAATAATAATAATAATAATAATAATAATAATAATAATAATAATAATAATGAAATATGAAATTTAACCACATGATTAATTACTTAGTTAAACCAAATAAGTTTTTATGACTATATTCAAATTTCAAAACAACATAAAATTTACTGTTAACTATGCACTTTAAATTTTAAAATATGTATTAACTACAATATTTAGATATTCGATATGTTAAAACTATGATTTTAGATTAGAAGTAGCAATTCTAACCTGCAACACACTATATTTTTCTAAGTGATTTCATATAATTGATGTATATTTTAAGTTATTACTATTATTATTATTATTATTATTATTATTATTATTATTATTATTATTATTATAATTGGTGTAATACATATTAGAGGAATTCCTTGAAACACCATCAAAAGAAGTTCAAATTCCAAAACTACCACACACTCCCAAAAGTTTCAAAAATACCACACACTCTCAAATGTTCCAAAAATACCACAAACATGAAAGTGAATTTTAAGGGATTATAATTTAATTTTTTTTTGTTTGGGTTCACTAAATAGAGTTTAGGGTTTAGTTTTAAAGGGTAGAGTTTGGTTTTGGAGTTTTAGGGTTTAAATTTTAAGTTTTAAAGCTATTTCAATTTTGTGGTATTTTTGGAATAAAAACATTTTTGTGGTATTTTTGGAACTTTTGAGAGTGTGTGGTATTTTTGGAATAAATATAGTTTTTGGTGGTATTTTTGAGAATGTCCTTATGTTTTATGTACTATATATATATCAAAATCTTATTTAAATCATTATATAAAATATTTTGATTTCCATCTTATGAAGAATCATGATTTAAAAGCATTAATCCTAACCCGTTCAACATTATATTTTTATAATGCTTTTGTATGATTGATATTACTATATAATAATTAATATTTTATTGATTTTACATAAGATACAAAATTTTCTATTTGTTACCATTATTAGGCTATTTGATAAACCAATACTCAACTAAGTAAAATAATATTAAAATTTATGTTAATTAAAATGCTTCAACTAATAAATTTTTAACCTATTTAATTAATAAGTTCGTATGTATTCTTATTTTTATATCACAAAAATGATAGAAACAATATGTAAATTGATAAAGCGTCGATAATTCAATAAAAATGTATATAACAACATATAAAATTTATGATGAAAGTTATATTCACGTGATTAATATTATAAAAATTTAATTCATAATTATATTTCATGTAATGCACAAATATATAATGATACTCCATGTAAAATTATAGTATTATAGTAAGAAAAATATTTCATTTATCATTTTTAGTTAATTTAAATATTTTTACTTTAGTATTAATTTAACAATTTTATTAAAATATAATATAATTTAGATAAATTAAGTTCTTAAATACTAAAACCAAATCTAAATTATAATTATTTTTTATTGGATTCAGTTTATCATATAAATAATATTTTTTAAAAATAAAGAGATTGTTTTTCTTTTTGGTAAATCAGGAAGGAGAATTCTCCTCCTAAATTTTATTACTAACTTAAGAGAAACAGTTAAACAATAATTATGTCAAAAACTACACCTCTAAAATCATCTAGGAAAATAGAGTCAACCCCAGGAGGAATAATATCGAAAAAATGAAAACCTAAATTAAGAGAGAAAGCATGAGAAGCGAGGGCATCCACTAGCCTATTCACCACATGGTAAATATGAAAAACTCGGACATTCCAGTCCTTTGTAAGAAAGGCATGGCACATACACACCAGTTGACCTAATGGTTAGCTTATAAATTATCTAAATATAGATGTCTTAAAAGTTATGAGTTAGATCTACATTGGAAAATGTGTACTCTTTGGAAGGGAGTTACTATATTTTATGGTATAAGACCGGTAAACAGAAATAACTACCTCATATATTAGAGAGTAATTTTGCATAACAAAAAGTAATAATGCACATATTATACTTGTAAATTTAAGGAAAAAAGAAAGGGATAAAGGCTTTTAAACAATTTTCTAAGTCATATAACTATACTGAAAATTATAATAAAGATTCGTAAGCAGACATGCTTTTTCTTAATACATATTCAAAATAGCATAAAGTTTCAATACTAAAAAACTCAAAAAAGATCCGAAGATTGCCAAGTCTCGAATAAGACACTTGATGAAGCAAAAGACCCAACTTTGTCAGAATATATACATATATGTAGTCATGTAGACCAATCACGATAAATGGATTCACTACTTATTCTCATACATATACATATGTAGTTTGTAGATCATCGCTGCAAACAAAAAAATTTTAAAAGCTGTATAAAAAATTAATAATTAAACATGGGAGGGATGAAAGGACCGAACACTTGACTTGTAGAGTTGAAATGAGTGATTATACCACTAGATCAAGACAAATTTCTGCAATTTGTGACCAAAATTATTTGTTATTGACCGTAAGCATGTGGCGAGTGTGCTTCGATCAAGGGCCGGCACTTTATATATGTTTAGTAGCATTGTTGATAGATATTGATAATTTTTTGTTACCACATGTGTACACCATATATGGGAGAAGACTTTTCATCTTGAAGACTATGATCTTAGGCCATTTTCAACCTTAGTACCATTTTAGTGTAGAAATCACACTATTTTAGTGTAGTTTTCACACTAAAAAAAATTCATCTCCAACCACAACACCAAATATCACACTAAAAATAATATTTTTTATTATTATATTATTAAATTAAAGACTCTTAATTTTTAATAATTTATTCAAATAAATATTATTATTTATAATGATTAATATAACTCACAAATCAAAATTTTTTAAATGAGAATTATATTTTAAAACATATTATATTACATTAAAAATATATTGCATAGAAAAAATACACAAAGAAAAAAAGTTACATTATACTAGTTCTCAGAATTTATATATCCGAACCATAAATGTTCTACTAGTTCTCGGGTAATATGAATTCGATATTATATTTTGGATTTATGGTTTAAAATCTTTTTATAACATGGATACTTTAAATAATTTGCATTCAAAATCAAACTAAAAACCGAATTACCTAAACCAAAAACCGAACTATGTAACCAATTAGGATAATTTTGCTAAAGTACACTTAATTGTGAATGTAATTTGCAATCTACACCATATTTTTCTCAAATTTGTAAACTACACTATATTTTTTTGAAATTTGAAAACTACCTTTTTTATTGTCTAAATAATGGTTTTTCCCTTTATTTTTTGGTTATTTAAAATTATTTTATTTGATTAT
>OVBE01011070.1:0-14462 GCA_900406425.1 Iberis pinnata
TTCTTCTTCTCCCTTCTCGCCTTCTTCCACCTCTTTCTCAGAAATTGTTGCCTTAGAAGAATTCTCGGCTATTCCAGTTGGTTCACCACCTTCACTTGTTAACACCGCCGCGTCAGCAAGGACATTTATCCCTTCTGTTAAGTGTTGAGTTGCCGTTTCTTCGGCTCTCGCCGAGGAGGTCTCCGTCGTTGAGGCTACGGTCCCCGTCTTCGTTAACTTTACCGGCTTCTTCAATTTCTTTCCCTCGTTTCTCGATTCATNCGAGGCTACGGTCCCCATCGTCGTTAACTTTACCGGCTTCTTCAATTTCTTTCCCTCATTTCTCGATTCATCGGATGGGTTCTCTTTTCTCTTACCACCTTGTCTTGTTTCTACCATTCTTCACTGCGTTTCCTTTCGATTTTCAGAGATTAGATATTGTTTGAGGATTCTCGAGTGAATTCTCTTTCGATTTTTGAGTAGAACTACAACTTAGGGTTTCTAATTTTCCTTCGACAAAACTGATTAAACTTAAACTGTTTTTCAATTTCGAATTTTGGATTTTATTTAAAATTTTTTAAATTAAAAACCGATTGATTTCGGTTAAAATTGGGAAAAGAGTTAACCATTTTCAAATTTAATTGGGTTGGGACAAATTCTGGGTCGGATCTCTGCAATTGGGTTTTACCCAGGTTTAATTTGTAAATACTCTACTTTGTGAGAAATTTTCAGTCTTTTCCTAATTTTCGGAATTAAAAATGAATAAAGAAACAATCTGTTTATTTATGTGTCCTAAGAGATTGAGAGATGAGAATTGAGGGTAAGAGAGGAGTTGTCTCACCTTAAAAATACAGTCGATCTATGGTTGTGTGAAAGATGTAACACGATGAAGTTATATGGCAAGTTACTATCCTGGTGCTGGTCTGGATCAACATACCAAATCTGAGACGGCCACTGAAAACGAAGATTTTGACGTACCATCAGAAAATATATATGACTCACATTTTTCTTATAGCCAGAGTTCCAAACGGGTGTATGGAAATAGCTCACGCACTTCATCTTCATCACGTAAACGAGGAATGCCAAAAGTTTCACATGACTTTGTGACAAATGAAGCATATATGAAACGAACCGAAATTTATGAGCGAGCACAAGATAACAAGTTAGAACGTGCCATTGAATCATTATTAACTCTCTCAAGTCTCCAATATGATTCTTCTTTGTATTGGGGACCAGTGACTGTCCTCCAAAGCAACAAGACTCATGCACGTGTTTATCTCATGCTACCTGACGATAATGCTAGACTGAGATATCTTGAGCGGATGACAGAAATCGATCGAGAAACTGAATAACTAAAATAAAATAAATAAATTCACTAGAAAACTTATCTATTTTATTTTTGACGTACTATAATTTTATTTTGCATAGAATAATAATTTTTTTCTTTTTTTGTTTAATAAAAATTTACCATTTTTAATATTCTTTTATTTATTTTACAAGGCATTTTACAAAATGCTTAAGATAATGAAGCAGAAGATGGAAGCATTAATTTTGGAGACACGTTTATAGATCCTTTCACCATGAGTATAGAAAGACAACAAATAAATTTAGATCAAGAACGCGGTCGAAGATATGTATATGAATTAATTCATGGTCACGAGGAACAATGTTATAACATCATTCGGATGTATCCCCCGGTATACATTGAGTTATGCGAAAAGCTTAAGGAGGATTATCAATTGAAGGAGATTGATAATGTAAGCATTCAAGAAAGTGTTGCTATTTTTCTAACCATTTGTGCTCAAAACGAAACACAGAGGTATGTCGGAAAAATCTTTGGTCATTCACAAGAAACTATAAGCAGAAAATTTCATGAAGTGTTGGATGCTCTCGAAAAAATGGCGGTTGATTTGCTTAGACCTGGTCCAAACGAGCTCACACAACCTCATCCAAGGTTGGTATCAGATAGAAGATATTGACCTTATTTTAAAGGATTTATTGGTGCGATTGATAAAACACACGTTCCCGTGACTATAGCGGGAAAAAGTTCAGAAAAATATTGGAACAGGAAAAGTGACACAAGTATGAATATTTTAGCTATATGCAATATAAATATGTTGTTTACATACGCATATATTGGAATTCCGGGATCAACTCATGATGCAAAAGTTCTAGCATTAGCTATGGAAAGGCCTCATTAATTTCTGATTGCACCTCCTGGAAAGTATTATTTGGGAGATTCTGGTTATCCTCTTCGACCTGGATTCCTTACTCTTTATCGAGGAGAAAGATATCATCATAGCCAATATAATGGAGCTGAACCGCCCAGTAGTTAAAAAGAAATGTTTAACAAATGACATTCTTCGCTACGCTCAATTATTGAACGAACATTTGGTGTTTGGAAAGGGAAATGACGGGTATTAAGAGAAAAGCCAGGGTATGGCATACATGTTCAGCGAAAGGTTATTGCAGCAACAATGGCGTTATACAATTTTATTAGGTCATTAAAATTACGAGATGTTGATTTTGATTCAGACCATATAGGAGGTAATATAACTGAAGAAGATCTTGATTCCGGTGAAGATGAAGGCCACAATAATACTTCAATGCAATACATGGAAGGAGTTTGAGATGAAATTTCAAGAATTTTATGGGAATCTCGATGAAGATTTTAGTTTGTGTTTTTAACTAATAACATATGTTTTTTATAATAATTGTGATATTTTTAGTAAGAACTAATATTTTGGTTAGAAAACTGAATATTTATTTTAATTATTTTAGCATGAAAAACATAAAATAAATATTATTAAAAACCAAAAACTACCAATCAAGATTTTGTAAAAACTAGAATCTAAAAACCAAACTAAAAACCAAAAATCAAAAACCAAAATTAAAAACCAAAAACCAAAAACAAAAATTCACAAACTTGCAAACATTCATGGCCTAAATTTTTTCTTAATTTTAGTTGTAGAATCGAAACAAAAATCTTCTGCAAAAACCCTTATAATATAATCATCATATGCAATTAGGGCTGTCAAATGGGTTGTCCACGTCCATTTTGACCCGTCCATTTTTGTTCATGTAGATTATGGACAAATTTTGACCGTAACCGATATAGCCCAAACCCATTAATGCCCAAAACCACAAATGCCCATATTAAATTGGCTATATTAAATAGGTTGTCCATGGGTGTCCATTGAACATAATTTTAATTTTGTTTATAATTCAAACTTTGTAATTATAATCAACTTAATAAACTTATAATAACAAGTTTTATAAAGTTTTAAAAATTTTAAACATAAACAAAAATGCATAACAAGTTTTTTCGTTAAAAACGCATAAACGTATTTCTCACGAAAAACGCAAAAATATGTTTTTGACAAAAAAAATTAAAAAACTTGTTTTCCCGAAAAAGACGAAAAATCCATGTTTTTTTTCAAAAATGTAAAACTATATTTTATTGTAAAAAATATGAAAAACGCATTTTCCCGCCAAAAAACGCGAAAACATTTTTTCTCACCACAAACAAGTAAAAGCATTTTCCCACCAAAAATGTGTTTCCGCGTTTTCCCGCCAAAAAAGAAGAAAAAGCGTTTTCCCAGCAAAAAACGTGAAAATGCGTTTTCAAGGCAAAAACATGAAAACCGTTTACTCGCCAAAAACGTGTTTTCGCATTTTTCCGCCAAAAACAAATTTTCCGCCACAAAAGGCGAAAACACATTTTCCCGCCAAAAAAGCGAAGACGCATTTTCCCGCCGAAAATGCGAAAACACATTTTTCCCGCCGAAAATGTGAAAACACATTTTCCTGCCAAAAACACGAAAACCTGTTTCTCCACCAAAAAAGCGAAAATCCGTTTTCCCACAAAAAACGCGAAAAACTATTTTATGTTAAAAACGTGTGTTTCGCAATAATCGCGAAAACGCGCTTTTCCGCCAAAAATGTGAAAACACGTTTTCCTGCCAAAAATGTGGAAACATGTTTTCCTGCTAAAAATTTCATTTTAGTAATTAATTTAGTATTTAAACGTATCTAGATATTTATGCAAATACAGAAACAAACATAATTGTATCTAGATTCATTATCAAGATACAAAGTCGAAAACAGAAACGAACATTATCTAGATATTGCATTTGGATAACGTATATGGATGAAGTATTTGGATACAATATACAGGTAAGGAAACGAACGGGGCCTAATTATCAAAACCTTACCATCCACTAATCCAGTAGACAAATGAAAAATGAAAACATTACAATCCTATAATAAAAAAGTGTATTGTATATCTAATAGAACACATATATTAAAAAAATCCCTAAATTTTAACCTAAAATTTAAAATTATTTGGACAGCCCAATGTCCATACTGTCCAGCCCATTTTGACCATGGTCCAAATTGGACAAAGTCCATATTGACCCATCAATTTATGGGCTTGTCTATGGACGGTCCACAATAGATTGGACATGGACAGACCATGGTCCGTCCGCCCATTTTGACAGCCCTGTCTGCAATCAAAACTCTTGCTCTCTTGCCAACAGTCGATATGCCACTATTCTTAACCACGATGGTACTTTTGAAATTTGTAAACGGAATTTAAAAGATTTAAGCTACCATTGTTGTGGTCTCTTACAATGGATTCTCTAATCAAGAGTATTTTATTTATACCTGAAGACTATAAAAAAAGCATACATGCCAAAGAACTTGTGGGAGAAAATTAAACTGCCTAGAAACTATGAGAAGGCTCTTGAACTTATTGACAAACACTTGGTGTATTGGCCTAAGTTACTGCAACACAAGGTTAAACAAAGAACGAGTAAAATAACTTCTCTTCTTTATAGGAGGTCTCTCTTTGGTTTTGTAGAATGTCTTATGTTTTATTATATTATCTTATAATACCTAATATAAAAATGGTTACGTTAAAGTGTAAACCATTTATTCGAAGCTATAATTTTGAGTTTGAAATTAGTTCTGAAAGCTAGAAAATAAGAGGCATTGATATTAAGGTTATTGAAATTGCACGAAATTTTGGGGAAAAAGAAGTGACAAATGAATAAAAGATGAAACATATTGGAGGAATTATGAGATTAGCATGTTCCTGGCAAATGGTAAAACATATAGAAGCAAACACACAAATTGAAACAAAGTCTTCTACAAAAGGTCAGAAAATTGACCTGGTCCAAGAGAAAAATCGTAGAAAGCCTGATCAAAAACAAATCAAGCCCAATTGTAACTCCAGCTCACCAACTGTGCAACGGTCTTCTGCAAGCTGCAAAGAAGAAGACAAAATTCATACCTGCTACAAGATGAAGATGGCGAGAGAAGGAGTAAAAGCAAAAGCAAATTCCATCTGCAGTCTCTCTGTCCATAATTGATATGATACCCTATCTACCAATGAAGAGGAAGTAAGTGGATTGTAGCTCGAAATATCTAAATTAAAAGCTCTATAAAAGCAAACCTCTGTAATGAACAATGATAAGAATGAATCAATAAAAGAAACATTTTCAATCTCTTTCTCTTTGCTTTCATGGTATTGGAGTCATAGATATAACAATGGATCCTCAATCTTTTCTGCTTCTTAACATTTCAAATATGTGTGACTATCAAATTAATAGAGAGAAATTACATTTTATGTAAGAGTCAGTTCGAATCATTTCTCGCCGGTCAAGGTCTTCTGGGGTTTGTTAATAGATAAAAACCAGCTCCAGACAGGATGATTCAGGTCCAAGAATAGCAGCAGATGGTGTAATCGTGAATCCATATTATCTTGAGTGTTCAAAAGAGACTATGTAGTAAAGGCATGGTTACTTGGATCTTTCTCAGAAGAAATTATGAGTATTGTTGTCAACTGTGCTACCTCTCATGATGTTTGGGTGTCTATGGCAAATCATTTCAACTGTGTCTCATCTTCAAGACTGTTCAAGCTACAAAGGAAACTTCAGACAACACAAAAAGAAGAAAATGGAATAGTGACTATCTGGAAAAGGTCAAGAATCTATGTGACAAACTTAGCTCCATTGGAAGTTCAGTAAGTGAAAATGTGAAAATATGAAAATATTTGGAGCTCTCCATGGTTTGGGAAGAGAGTACGAACCAATAAAGAACACTGTTGAAAACTCAATGGATTCTTTCCATCTTCCTACATTTGAAGATGTGGTCCCAAAACTCACAAACTATGATAATAGCATTCCAACCTATATTGCATAATCTGTCACTCCTCATATAGCCTTCAACATAACAAGGTCTTACTCTAGTCCACACTATTACAACAATAGAAGAAAGGGATTTGGTAGAAATGGATCTAACAGAGGCATATGATACTCAACAAGGGAAAGAGCTTTTCACCAGAAAATCTCTTCTTCACAAGGGTCTTCTGTAGGGCTAGCAAGCTCTTTTGGTGATGAAAGTAGACCAATATGTCAAATTTGTGGAAAGACTGGTCATAGGCTCTTAATAATTGGCACACGTTTAATAATGCATATCAACTGGAAGACATGCCTATTGCTCTTGCTGCACTTATGATCACTGATGTTTCTGAACAATATGTCCATGAGTGGTACTTAGACACAAGTGTTATAGCCCATGTGACAAACTCACAGTTGAATCTTCAACATTCCCAACCTTATCACGGTTCATATTTTGTAATGGTGGGTAATGGATAGTATTTACCAACCCTCACACATGATCAACTACCCTTCCAACATCTTCAGGTAAGTTACTACTTACAGATATCTTAGTGTGCCCTGATATTGCTAAATCTTTGTAGTCGGTTTCTAAAGTAACAAAAGATTTCCCTTGCTCATTTGAGTTTGATTGTGATGTTTTCTTTATCAAGGACAAGGAAACCAAGAAGGTTCTCAGTCTGGAGAGAAAGTTTGATGGCTTATACTCCTTAAAAGATCAACATGCTCAAACATTCTACTCTACTAGACAACATTTTGCAAGAAATAATGTGTGGCACAAGGGGTTGGGGCATCCTAGTGATCTAGTCATCAATCATCTATCTGAAACTAAGCATATTTCAGTTAATAAAATCACCAGTGGGTTGCATGAAGCCTTTAGAATGAGAAAAATCAGTAGACTACCATTTATTGCTTCTACCTTTACTTCTTCTAGACCTTTAGAAAAAATTCACTGTGATCTATGGGGTCCATCTCCCATTATGTATGTGCAATGATTTCAATACTATGTAGTGTTCATTGATCATTGGTCTAATTTTAGTTGGCTTTATCATTTGAAATCAAAGGTTGATTTCTTTCAAATATTATGTCTCTTTCAAACACAAGTTGAAAATCAGTTGAATACAAAGATTTTTTTTTTTTTTTTTTTTTTTCCCAGTTGAATACAAAGATTAGTATATTCCAATGTGATGGAGGAGGATAATTCAATAGAAAAAAATCATAGACCAACTAAATAAAAGTGGAATTCAACAGCACATATCATGTTCTTATACGCCTGAGCAAAATGGAATTCAATAACAACTGGGATTGTCTATGATGTTTGACAGCCATATGCCACAAAAATACTGGGTTGAAGCCTTCTATACTGCAAACTTCCTTATTAATCTGCTACGATCATCAATGTTAGAAGATAACAAGAGTCCCTTAAAGAAATTATTTGGCAAAGCTTTAATATACACATCATTGAGAGCTTTTGGGTGTGCTTGTTATCCCACTTTAAGAGACTATGCTTCAAATAAGTTTGATACAAGATCATTGCAGTGCATATTTCTTGGATATAATGAAAAGTATAAAGGCTATAGGTGCCTTATCCTCCAACAAGAAGAGTATACATTAGTCGTAATTTATTGTTTGATGAATCTTTGTTCCCCTTTTCAGATAAATACCAACACTTGATCCAATCATAACCTACTAAGCTTCTGGAAGCATGGCAGAAGAGTTTTCATCCCACTAAAGCTCAGCTATCTAATTCAACAGCTCAAGTAGAGGAGAAAAAATCAAATACAGAACAAATGATCCCAATCATGTCACCTATTCAGCTAACACAGTCAAGTGTTCTTCCTTTACCACAACACCATACACCAACAAACAACTCCAACTTGTCTCCTTTGCTATCAGTTCCAGCATCACATGTGACCGTTCAAAGATCCTTAAATCTAGCTCAAGCACAAAGTTCACTCATTATAGTATAGAGATCATCAGCTACTTCTCATATATAATTTTCCACTCCAGTGTAAAGGTCATTAGTTCAAGCATCTTAAAACCGTGAATCATCTGCTGAGACTACTACTGTGAGTGAAGAGTGTATTGGGCGTACGACATGCTTAGAACATGCTTCTATTGGCAACAACACTACTTACCCATCAAGTAGGCAAGTCTCTACACAAGGATCACCTTCACCAATTCAAGAACAACACAAAATGATAACTATATTAAATGTTTTCATCACCAAGCTAAATCCAAAATATGTCATGATTTCTCAAAAGGTGTCTTATCCTGAAACAAAGACTATAACAACAACCTTAAAAGACCCTGGTTGGATAGCTACAATACAAGAGGAGATTCAAAACTGTAAGGATACATAGACTTGTTATTTGGTTCCATACACACCAAACATGAATGTTCTTGGATGTAAGTGGGTCTTTAGAACGAAATTGAAAGCTGAAGGATCTTTGGACAAAATAAAAGCTATATTAGTTGCAAAAAAGGTTTAATCAAGAGGAATGATTTGATTATGTAGAGACTTACAGCCCTGTTGTTAGAACAACAACAATTAGACTGGTTTTACATACAGCCACAACAATGAATTGAGATATAAGACAACTAGATGTGAAAAATGCTTTTCTACACAGAGATTTAACATAAACAATTTACATGACTCAACCACTGGCTTCATAGACAAATCACATCATAACTATGTGTGCAAATTACACTAATCACTCTATGACTTAAAATAGTCTCCAAGGGTCTGGTTTGATAAGCACAACACATATTTATTAGAGTTTGGTTTCTTCTGCAGTTACAGAAACCTATATTTGTTTGTGTATATGAAAGACATTGATCTAATCATGATATTTCTTTATATAGATGGCATTGTTTTAACAGGAAACAATGAAGCTTTGATAAATATACTGTTAACAAAGATGAAGACAAAGTTTTGAATGGAGGATCTAGGAAAATTCCAATACTTTCTAGGCATACAAGCTCAATTTCACTCTAATGGATTGTTTCTTTCTCAACAGTAGTATATAGAAGACTTATTATAACTAGCTGGAATGCAAGATTGTGAACCAAGCTCCACTCTTCTGCCTTTGCACACATAATTAGGTTCTGATTTGTTTGTGAAGCATGCTGGTTGAGTCATGTAAACTGTTTGTGTCAAATCTCCATGTAGAAAAACATTTTTCACATCTAGTTGTCTTATATCCCAATTCATTGTTGTGGTTGTATCTAAAACCAGTCTAATAGTTGTTGTTCTAACAACAGGGTCGTAAGTCTCACTTTGACAAGATCTAATATCTAGTTTGTTGTCAACTTTGTATGCCAAAAGAAGCATTTTCTCACTATCTCAAACTTTACTATGCTGAAACGTATACTTCGTTACTTGAAAAGAACAATAAAGACGGGCATCAACTTTGAAAAGAACTCATATTTTATCTTGAGAGCTTATAGTGATAGTGACTGGGCAAGATGCAAGCTCAGAAGATGATCAACATGAGGCTTTTACACGTTCTTGGGTTCAAACATGATTTCCTGGTCTACAAGAAAGCTTTTAACAATCTCCAAGAGTTCAACTGAAGCTGAATATAGAACACTCTTTGAAACAGCCTCTGAGATCACTTGGTTGAATTTCATGATGAAAGAACTTGGGATTCCTCAACACAAAACACCAGAACTCTACTATGACAATATGTCCTATGTATATCTCACATCAAATCCAGCCTTTCACTCACACAACAGAACTTTGACACTAATTTTCATTATGTCAGGGAAAGATTTGCATTTGGCACTTTTTTCGTCAAGCACATCTCAAATCAGTTCCAAATAGCATACATTTTTACTATGTCCCTGCCTTATGCAACATACAGTGCATTGCAATACAAACTGGGTGTGGACAATTCACCCACACCAAGTTTGAAGGGGAGTATAGAAGCAAACACACCAATTGAAACATAATCTTCTACAAAAGGTCACAAAATTGACCTGGCCCAAGAGAAGAATCATAGAAGGCCTGAGCAAAAACTAAATCAAGCCCAATTACAACTCTAGCTCACCAATTGTGCAACGGTTTTCTGCAACCTGCAAAAAAGAAGACAAAAATCATACTTGCGACAAGATGAAAATGGTGAGCAAAAGAGTAAAAGCAAAAGCAAAAGCAAATGCCAGCTGCAGTCTCTCTCTCCATAACCGATTTGATACCCTATCTACCAATGAAGAGGAATCAAGTGGATTGTAGCTCGAAATATCTAAATCAAAAACTCTATAAGATCAAAGCCCTGTAATGAACAATGATAAGAATAAATCAATAAAAAAAAAACATTTTCAATCTATTTCTCTTTGCTTTCAAAAGAACGCTCGTCGAGAGACGCTTCAAAGTGTATGTTAGCTCTTGCAAATGCTATGGCATATGTTTAAGCAACAAAAGCTCTTGCCTCTCACTCATACTAATCTATGGGTTTGCCAAAAAATGTCCTTTACGTACACCACAATTGGTTATCACATAATAAATCAAGATACATTCACATGAAAATACTGTTTTGGCTCACGAGTACGCAAATTGATTCGCCTCAAAAAATTGTTTTTTTATCTATTTATTTTGTTACTAAAATCTCACTAGTGAAGCTCCTCAACATTTAAAGGGTCGGCAAAATTTTCCTCCCTTTACTAATGCTATTCTTCATTTTTCCATCCAAATTTTTGGTCTCTCTATTTTACATCAAAATTTTTTTACTCTTTAATATATCCCACCAACTTTGAAAACCATTTAATTTTACCCACTTTACAGTAAACTGAATTTCCCTAATTAACCAAAAATTGCGTTTTAGCTAATTGTGTTGGGCTGAATCCAGGTTTTAAGCAATGTCCAGTTTCAGACTCGATTGATAAAATTTGACTTGATTAATGAAATTTTAACATGATTTGGTTTTAGAATCTCAAAGTTTTACATTGAGCCCATATCCAAATTTAGACCCGGTTTGGTTAAGATGTTTTGATTGTGGTATAGGCTAAATGTTAAATTTTGGGCTTCTGAAACCAAGTCGGGTCAAAATTGCATCATTCAGATCAAATTTCTTCGGTTGGGTCCAAAATTGGACATTGCTTGAAACTCGGATTCAACCCAAACAAAATTCGCAATTTTATGGTTAATTAGGGTAAATCCGGTTTACTGTATTATGAGTAAAATTAAACGGTTTTTAAAGTTTGTGGGGCATATTAAAGAGTAAATTTTTTCTTCATGTAAAATAGAAAGACTAAAAGTTCGAATGAAAAAGTGAAGAATAACAATAATAGAGGGGTGAAAATTTTGTACATTCTTTTTTAAAAGTCCGCACCGGATGTACAGCTTACAACTTATGAAAATGGACATTTGACATTTAAAATGAGTATGTAGATAGAAATTTTACAAAAAGAAAAGGTCGAGAGAAGAAAAAAAACAAAACCATAAAAAAAAGAGAAGCATGGTGACAAAAATAGAACGGTCAGATACCTGCACGCTGCAACTATAAAAGCATGACTTAGCCGTTAGAGCTCTGAATTCTATAGTCTTCTTCTTCATTACTTCCAAAAAAGAATAAAATCGACGACAATGGGGGATTTCGGATTTCTCTCTAGTAAAGACAATTCAGCAGTGGAGGATTTGATATCACAGGCCAAAGATCTCTACGTTCTTGAGTAAGTCTCCGCCATTAACTGTTCTAGCTTCACCGATTCTTCTCTTCCCACTAATCTCGAGGCTCGTTTCCGTCGTCTCAAATCTCTTCCGTTGGATTCATCTGTTGAGGATTATCGGATTTTCCCGGGAATCAAACCCAAACGCTGCCCGAGTGTGGATTCGCGAAGATTCTCTGGAGAAAAAACACAACCTTTGGAGCTTCTTCACAAAGATATATTCAGAATGAGTTCATCCTCGTTTACCTCAATTGATTTAGATTCACCGACGTCAAACCGGTCAAAAGAACAACCAAATCGAAAATTGAAATCAAAGTTGTGGTTTGATAAGTTATCACCATCACAAGCCATTGGTTGCATATGGCCTTCTCAAGCCAAATCATCACCCAACACCAAGAACAAAGCATTGTCGTCTATGAAGGAAATATTGAAAAAGGCAAAGAAAGCAATCAAGGAATCGCAGCGAGAAGCATTCAAGCTCGTCAAAAGGTGAAGAAGACGTCTTCTATATTCAATTTTCATGTTTAAAGTATCTAGTTTTTTTTTTTCGGGTTGGCTTCGACCAATTAGTTGTAGTTTTCTCAGAGACCTTAAATTACATATCAATCGACAATAGTTGCTTGCACATGTAGTGAGATAAGAAATTAGAGCATACACACAGAGCCGGTCTTGAGCCCAAGCAGAGCAAGCATCCGCTTGCGGCCCATTTTTCAATTTAAAACTTTTAATTAAGAAAACGGCCTATTTTTTGAAAAATTGTACAATTTTGACCTATTTTTCCATTGTAGATTGCGGCCTTTAGAAAAATTTAAAATTTCACGACCGGCCATGCATACACATATTGGACTATATTTTAAAGAAATTTGAATTTGCATATCCACATTTAAAAGTTTTTGCTTATAACTATTTTGACCGTTACGACGTTAACTGATCTGTTAACGCGAATGACTCGGATGATGAAGTGGACTGAGTGACAAAACACATATGCTCACATGTACAAACTAATTAATACCCGTTGTTCTTTTATAAAAATAATTGTTTAAATAGTAAACGACATCGTTTATAAATAAACCTGATTCCAGGTCGGCTATTTTACGTCGTCATCTTCTATTAAAAATTGTTATATTCTTTAAAAAACGACAGCGTTTTCAATAATTTGCACACGTCAACATTTGTGGTTTTTTTCACTGAGTCCACCTCAGCATTCAAGTCACTCAAATTAATAGAGAAGTTAACGTCGTTAAGGTCAAAGTAGTTATAAGCAAAGACTTTTCAAATGTAAATATGCAAATTTCAATTTTATAGATTAAAAAAATTAATCAGCACGGTTCATATGTATACTTGAATTTCCTAACTTACAATATATGCGGACACTACTAAACCATTTTCCAATAAAAATGATGGTTCTTGCTAATCATTGGCCATAAAACTATTCATTGGACTCTTTAATCGTTTAAGTGATTACGTCAGTAGGAAACTATTTTTTTCTTGTTCAAACATATCATTCTTTGGCCTCCAAAGTGGCCATGAGAAACATCTTATCTGGTTGCCCATATTCGAAAGTAGAATCTCCTCTTGAAATGTATGATACAGGTTTTGCAAACTTTATTGACAATAACGTAAATTCTTTTCGAAAATCAACGCAATCTGCCTCAGTTTGGTAAGAAGATATGAAATGTTTTAGTATTTCCTGATATGGATTTATAGATGACACGTGTCATATCATCATTGGCACGCGAATTTGTCTGTTGAAAAGTCTGTTAAAGTCAGTTACAAACAGAGTAACAGACTAAAACAGAGCAATATATGATCAAATTAAGGAGAAGAAATTCTTCATATCAATTCTTGTGAAATTTTCATTCTCTCTCTCTGTAATCAAGTCTATCATCTTCAATGGAGCTCATAAAATTGTTTTAGAGTTGTTTCTAAGTGTAAACTCTATACATTGTGAGTATTGGATTGGTACTTTCTACTGAGTATTGATTCAATTGATTCTTAGTACATTCAGTTCTTATCAAAGGTATCAGAATCTCATCGATCTTTGGAATTGTGCAGCTATGGCGGAAACGAGATCTCAAGCCGCACGAAAAGACAGCATCAGTCGCGATGAAATTGAGAATTTGGAAAATCTCGTTTCAAGACAAGTTATTCTAGCTATGGAAGAGATGAATACTAGAATAGATTCAACGATAAACGTAAGATTAGCGAGTCTCAATGATTCTCTGGAGCAAAAAACCGAAAAAACTACTGCCGAATTGTTTGAAGCTTTCAAGATTTTTTGCAGAAAATAATACAAAAACTGGTCCGATTTTGGAAAATCCGCATGAGCATCCTATTCATCCGAATGAATCTTCAAATTCAAGCAGAAATGGTATGAATTCCAACTATTCTGCTATAACTCGTCTTGCTCGATTAGATTTTCCTAGATTTAATGGTGATAAAGTGAAAGATTGGTTATTCAAAGTTGAACAGTTCTTCTTAATTGATAGAACTCCGGATAATATGAAAATTAGTTTAGCTTCCATTCATTTCGATGATTATGCGTCTGCTTGGCATCAAGCCTTAATTCAATCTGATTCATGTGTGGTAGCTACTAGAGATTGGTCTAGTTATAAACTCTGGCTATTAGAAAGGTTT
>OVBE01011071.1:0-14460 GCA_900406425.1 Iberis pinnata
TATATATAGAATTGTATGATCGCAAATTCTTTATCTTTTAATTCTACTTTGATGAAATGATTTAGCTTTCCATTTCCATAGCTGGTGACCAAAAAGATATTGAGAAACACAACTTGTTATAATTCACTTTTTTGTGCCATACTCATTTGGTTTTGTGAAGTTACATAAGTAGAGAGATACAAAAATTGAAGGTACGATCTTATGGATGAATCGTTGTATAGATAATGAGTAATATATAGTGGTCAATTTAGACGTGAGACATTGATATTTACCAACCAATTATTAATGGTATTAAATATGTTTTTGTAGGTGCTGTTACTTTTTTGGAATAATTATAATAAATTATGCAGTCATTGTGTTTTGAATACTGTCACAATGGGCGTTACATGAAGATAAAATATGCATTTATTTTGTTTTGAATTAATTATGGATGCTACAAGATAGAAGTATTTCCGATATAATTCGAAACCGTTCTGAGAATTGTTAGAAAATTTTAGAGTTATGTTAATTAATAAGTCTAAATCATTTTTTAAAAAACCCTACGCTCCTAATTGACATATATGGAATTTAACATTCAATTGAAATGTTAAATAATTGTTGCTACCTATCATTTTATTATTATTAGTATATATATATATATAAATATATATTGTTATTTTATTATTAGTATATTAAATTCGAAACCGTTCTGAATTTTTTTAAAATTTTTTTAGAGTTATGTTAACTAATAAGTGCAATTCATTTCTAAAGAAAAAACAAACTCCACGCTCCTAATTGAAAAATATTTGGACTTTAAAATTCAATTGAAATATTAAATAATTGTTNNTAATTGTTGTTACCTCTCATGTTTTTATTATATATATATATATATATATATATATATATATTATCATATTTTTATTAGTATACTAAATTTATTTGTTTGTCCATGAATCGTGCATTTGTTGTGTGTGTGTATTTTTTGCATTAAAATTTTCTCCAATGTTAAAGCGATACACGTTACTAAGTAAATAAACTGTTGATAAAAAAAAATAAAAAACTAAATAGATTCTTAAAAAAAAAGAGATTGCCAAGTGTAAATGAGATTGTCAAATGGACCAATAAGGAATGAGTGAAATCCAACTTTTATTTGTACGACACCGAAGAAGTTAAGGATTGTTTTGTGAAGGTGATTATTGTTTTCTCTCATTTGGTAGATGTTTTATTGAAACTGTGGCCACTAAGAAGAGAATCTGATATATTGTGTTTTTGATGCATTTTACCTCTTGATTTGATTGCATAGATTCATTTGCATTTAGACACATATATGTTGAATTTGCATATCATTTCATGTTTCAGGTGTTGAAGGTGAATGAAATCAAAAGATAGGTCAATTGGATGCAAAAGAGCTAAAATATGGCTTAATAGGGATTAAAATAACAAGCCTTAAATATCAAGCGATTTGAAGATTTTACAATGGAAATTCATCATGGAATCTTGAAGTATATTGTAGCCATGCATTCAAGCTTTCTAAAAAGCCAAAAATCACCTTAAACGCCCCATAGAATTGCAAGATATGAACCGACAAAGTTGTGATCCGCTAGATTCGAAGCTCCAAACCATCGACCCCAAAGATGCATATTTTTCACCATCTTCCATTGCATATTAGGAGAAGACTCCTTCATCAAAGTTGTAGCCCTTTGAATCATCTTTCCAAATAGTTATTGCAAGTCATCATAGCTTCAAAGATGAGAGAGTTATGGACTCTGAAGCTCATAGCGGTTTGGTGTACCAGGCAAGACTAACCGGTACAAATAATATCAGTTTCAAGAGAACAAGTATCGGGAAAGTGTTCCGGTTTGGCAAAACCAGTACACACGAAAAAAGTTGATGCCGGTTTGGCATACCGGTTTGGCCAAACCGGTATCAAACGGAAAATCAACTCTTTGACTTCCATCTTTTGGTTTAAACCCATTTTCAATTGGGTTAACCCAGCTGTTTTTGGGTTAACCAATGCCACT
Organism: Iberis pinnata; assembly: GCA_900406425.1. Lineage (NCBI taxonomy): Eukaryota > Viridiplantae > Streptophyta > Magnoliopsida > Brassicales > Brassicaceae > Iberis > Iberis pinnata. Next base: position 2,001 of record OVBE01011071.1, read on the forward strand.
TTAGGATACTATTTAAGCTCAAAAACCTAATTTGGTGATAATCTCTTTTCTCTTAAGAACTTTGTAAACGATCTTTTGAATTGTATGTTTATTTGAGTTTGATTTCTTGTTGATTGCTTTTAATCTTATCAAATCTTCTTCTAATTATGATTCAACATATCACTATCCTTAGATTTTGGGTTTTCTCAATGATTAGTGAGTAGTTCTTTACTAAGAAAATGAGTTAGGTAGATTAGGGTGATTAGATGATTGATCTTGATGTTTAGGGCTTAGATATCTTATATCCTCATTCATTAGGTGTTCTTAATGCTAAATTTGTCTTGGCCATTCAAGTTTAGATCATAGGTGTTTTATTGCCCGAAAAGTGTTCGATGAAATGCTTGAACCAACTATTGAATGCTAAATGATGCATAACCAAGAGATTGTGTTAGTTAGTTTAGTGGTTAATCATGAATTAAAATTCAAGGCTTCTTGATTGTGTAATTATCCAAGAGAATATTTTCGTTGCATGATTAGGAAATGGATTAGTGCCATGAGAGTGAATTAGTCTAATTAAGGGAATCTTAGACCAATGATTAGCATTGAAAGATAGTATAAAGCATCATGAGATACCATTTGATCACCAAGTCAATAACTTTTGCCCATTTGTTTAGGCTTTTTAATCTTGGTTTACACTCTAATCTTTTGTTGATTTTTGCTTAATCTTGTTGACTTTCATATTGTTGACTTTTGGAATTATACATGATTAAGTGTTTCAAAACCATCCAAATCTTATTAGCTTAGACTAGACATGATTCTCATAGGACTAGTGTGTTGATTCTCCTGAATTGGATTGGTCCTTAAGTGCTACAATAACTTGAGTAGACTTAAGACATTAGGAAAGGGATTAGTGTCATGAGAGTGGATTAGTCTAACTAAGGAAATCTTAGACCAATGATTAGCATTGAATGATAGTATAAAGCATCATGAGATACCATTTGATCACCCAGTCAATAACTTTTGCCCATTTGTTTAGGCTTTTTAATCTTGGTTTACACTCTAATCTTTTGTTGACTTTTGCTTAATCTTGTTGACTTTTATATTGTTGACTTTTGGAATTATGCATGATTAAGTGTTTCAAAACCATCCAAATCTTATTAGCTTAGACTAGACATGATTCTCATAGGACTAGTGTGTTGATTCTCCTGAATTGGATTGGTCCTTAAGTGCTACAATGACTTGAGTAGACTTAAGACATTAGAAATAGAGTTAGCAAATTCTTGTTTATCAAATTGGCACCGTTGCCATTTCATGATTGATTTTAACCATTAATGCTTTGAATTTGTTTGGGACTACTCCCAATTTCTCTGATTTTACTAATCCTTTTTACTTTCTCTTGTTTGTGCACCTCAAGGTGTATGAACCTGAGAAGTAGACGTCCTTTAGATTTGATTCCATTTGTTGAAGACATCCGTGCTCTTGAACGCCATCATACAAGGCTAAGATGCGAACAAGAACGCTCATTTCATATTCTCCGCTTGGATTTGGAAATGGATAACCCAAACAACAATAATATTGGAAACAATAACAATGTTGGACGCAAAATTGGAGCTCACGATGCCCCAAACGCTCATGCTCAACGTACATGCATTCTTCCACCACCGATTGCTAACAACAATTTCAAGATTAAGTCTAGTCTCATCAACATGGTTCAGTCCAACAAGTTCCATGGCTTGCCGATGGAGGATCCTTTGGATTATTTGGACAATTTCGATATGTTGTGTAGTACTGTCAAGATTAATGGTGTGACTGAATATACCTTTAAGCTTTGATTGTTTCCCTTTTCTTTGGGTGACAAAGAACATTCATGTGAGAAGAACGTTCCCACTGATTCCGTTGATACTTGGGACGCCTGTAAGAAGGCGTTTCTCACCAAGTTCTTCTCAACATCACGAACTGCAAGACTTAGAAATGAGATTTCAGGATTTGTGCAGAAAGGGAATGAGTCTTTTGGAGAAGCATGGGAACATTTCAAGGGCTACTGATAATAGGATTTTTAGTTCCTACTGGGTATCAATTACCCATCGTTGTAGTATAGATGGGTTGTAAATCCATAATGGGAATGTACTAAACAATCTGGATGCAATGGATGCTTTAAAGTCATGCTAAGTGTTAAAAATGGTTGTTGCTAAAAGGTCCTAAGTGCAATGAACATAAATTGCATAAAGACAGAAAGAAGCATAAAACACTTACATGTAAAAACAGAGTAAAAGCAAAGAATGTAAAAGATGTAAGCAATGTAAAGCAGTTCATGAGGACAAAGGATAATCAATTAATGATCCATCCTGAGCTACCTAAGCACCTAACATGCCTCATACAATGAGCTAACCCCTAGACATTAGCAATATATGCAATCAATTCCAATTCCTTGGCAATCAATCTCAAGCAAAGCAGTCATAGACTCAACTGCCGTCATAGACAGTGACTACCTAGCAGGCATTAACAACAACTACTCTAGTCAATAAGCTTCCTAAACATCTAATGCCTTAGAAGGGGAAAACGAATCTCTAAAATCACCTAGGTCCGGACACCTTCAATGACTCACCTTCCGGCGTTAAAGGGCCTAACGGCCGGTTTTCAGTCCCTTCCGGGTAGAAATATAATCAACATTACGAACATGTTAAACAGAAGAGATCTAAGAACAAACAACTTAGGTACTAAGGTAAACCCAGAACATCAACCCTAGTCTACCCCCATCCTCAGGAACTAAGATGACTACTCACTACTCACGGGAGTAGAAGCAGAGGAAACATAAATCATAAACTTAAAGCTAAACTTGCAGATCTAGGAAGAACAGATGAAGAACAGCAAGAACACAAACCCAGAAATGAAGAATGACAATAAAATAGTAAACAAAAGCAGAAGATTAAAGCTTAAAACGAAAATAGAGATGCACAAACTAAACAACAACCTAAAGTTATGCAAGAAATCAAAGGAAAAACAGTAGATTAACTTAAAACTTGAAAGAAATCTGGCTTTTACACCAAGAACATGAAGAAGAACAAAAGAAAATAAAACCTAAGACTAAAACCTAAAAAGGAAAGAAAAACTAAGCTTGCTGCAAATGGAGGCGAATTAAGGCTTTTATAGTGTTCAGGGCCCTAATTCGCACTAAAGACAAAATGCTAATCATTATCTTGGATCTTGGGCTTTGGTTCAGGTGATATCCGGATTTGAGTTGGTCGGGTCAGAGCGTGTTTGACTTCGAGTTGGTAAGTGCGTGATCGATCTGAGCTGAAGACGCTTGAACGAGATCGATCCAACTGAGATGCGTCTGAGATGCGTCTGAGAATAGGATCGATCCAGACATTAAGTACCTGAGATCAATCCAGAAAAAGGGTAGGATCGATCCTGCCTTTCTTCCTTCTTAGTCTTGCTTCAATTCCATGCACTTCCTTAGCTTCGTTTGAGACTTCGTAGGTTCCTGTGAAATAGAGAGAGAGATCGATCCAGGCTAAGATGGTATCGATCTAGAGTGTTGCTGGGATCGATCTGGAGTTGTTGGGATCGATCTCAGATCGATCCAGATGGTAAGGTGAGATCGATCTAGGTAGAGCCGTGAGATCGATCTCGGATCGATTTGAGAAGAGGTTGAGATCGATCTAGGCATGTGCTGAGATCGATCCTGCTTTGGTCCTAAGGTAGATCCAGTCCATTCCATGCTAAGTGCTGCTCCATTCAATGTTAAGTGCTGCTTTTCTGAAATCTCACAAATCCTTCCCAAAAACTCCTGAAAATCCTGAAAAATCTCCAAAATGCGTGCATATACAAATTCTAATGCAAAAGTCCTAAAAATCATAAACTTACTAGATATAACTATAAATGTGATGTATGCACGCTTTTAGACCTCAGAATTGATGCTAGTTGATATGTAAAATCCATGAAAATTCAGAGTCATCAGCTACACACTCCATTGCCCACATCATGGATTTTCAAGAGAGAGTCTCCCCAGTACTCTCTATAGAGGACTTGCTCCTAAGTACATGTTGATGCTTGACACTGCTAGTCAAGAGAATTTCTTTAACCAGACTGAGACTGATGGTTTATTACTAGTTGAGAATCTAGCTCAGATTAATAGTAACTACGGGGAAGACTATGATCGTTTGGACAGAAGTGTTGGAGGAGACATCGGGTATAAGAAAGATTTTAAATCCTTAGAGGATAAGCTTGACAAGTTCATCCTTTCTCAACAAGGAGCCGTCAACTTCGTTGGTGATATCTAAGAGGATTACCAACCTCAAAAAGAACCTCCTCAAGAGGAATTAGCTTATGTTGGTAACCAAGGCTACAATCAAGGTTACAACAACTATCAACCGAATCCGAATCTCTCCTACCGTAACACCAATGTCGCAAATCCTCAATATCAAGTATATCTTACAAAGAAACAACATCAAGATGGTTTTCAACCCAAGCCTCAGTTCAATCAAGGAGGTTTCCAACACAAACCGCAATACTTCTTGAAGCCACCAGGTTTCTCTAACCCCCAAGCTTTTCAACAACAATCTCAAGGAAGTCCTTCTTCTTCTAATGCACAAGATCAAACTAATCAATTGTTGAGGAAAATTTTGAAAGGTCAAAGGAATAATGCCATTGAGTTTGGAGTCTTTAAAAAAGACATCAATGCTATGACCAATGATATCAACACCAAGATTAAGGGCATTAACTCTCATTTGAAAGCCTTAGACACCAAAGTTGCCCAATTTGACGGTGTCTACTCTCATCTTAAGGTCCTTGACACCTCAATTCACCAATCAAGGAGGTTTCCAACCCAAACCGTAATACTTTTCCAAGCCACCGGGTTTCTCTAACCCCCGAGCTCCTCAACAATAATCTCAAGGAAGTCCTTCTTCTTCCAATGCACAAGATCAAACTAATAAATTGTTGAGGCAACTTTTTGAAGGTTAAGGGAAGAATGCCATTGAGTTTGGAGTCTTTAAGAAAAACATTAATGCTATGACCAATGATATTAACATCAAGATTGAGGGCATTAACTCTCATTTGAAAGCCTTAGACACCAAAGTTTCCCAATTTGACGGTGTCTACTCTCATCTTAAGGTCCTTAACACCCAAATTGCTCAAATCGCTTCTTCTTCAAAGCGACCAATGGGACAACTTCCAGAAATCTCACAATCAAACCAAAAGGAGTATGTTAATGCTATCTCTATAAAACATCAAGTTGAAGAGACTCCACAATCTCTCATTAAGGACAATGAAAACCAAGTTTGGGGGGGGGGGGAGACATACCTATTGAGAATGAGATAACTCCAAAGAGGAAATTGCTACAAGGACAGAGAAAAAAGCGATGGTTGAATATGCTAGAAGTGAAGGAAAGATAGCCAATAAGGAAGAGAATTCTACATTCAAGGCACCAGTATATAAACTTCCATCTTATGAGCCAAAACTTCCATTTCTAGGAAGGTCAATGAAAGAATTTATTGAGAAGTATATGGCTCAATTTGAAGAGAACATGAAGGAGGTGGAAATAAGAATGCCAAACATTGAAGAATTCCTAGAAAACCCTAAAAATAGCAAGTTCTTAAAGGATGAAATCAAAAAGAAGCTGAAGACTTTGGAAGAAATGGTGAAGCTTACACATGATCTTGATGCAAAGAATGAAAACCCAAGGGAAGCAACTCCTAAAAATCTTGAAAATCCGGAAAGTTTTACTCTCCCTTGCACTTTGGGACCTCTTGAATTTGAAAAGAGCTTATGTGACCTTGGAGCAAGTGTGAGTCTTATGCCACTATTGGTTACAAATAAGATTGGTCATACATCTTTCAAATCTTGTGTAATCTCCTTGGTTCTTGCAGATAGGTCCGTTAAAACTCTGATTAGGGTACTAGAAGACGTTCTAGTTAAGATAGGGGATGCGAATGTGCTCACTGACTTTGTAGTCATTGAAATGAAGGAAGAACCAAAAGACCCCCTTATTCTAGGAAGGCCTCTCTTAGACAAAATTGGAGCTAAGATCGATGTGAAGAAAAGGAAGGATCGATCTCCATATTGGTAAAAACTGCACTCAGCGGTTTAACATCAAAGGAACCAAGAAGAAACCCACCATCGATGGACTAAACTATTGGGTGAAGACAAGAGATGACCTTTTTGTTGAATTCTGAGAGGAAACTAGCAATGGTAAGACTAGCTTCAAGAATGAGAATAAGGGATCAAGATATCGAAGAAGATTGCCATGGGAGTTAGTTGATAAAGGAGGATCTAAGCTTCCTCCAGATCTCGACCAAGTTTGATTCAAAATGGAAAGTCAAGCTTAGAGACTTAAAACAAGCTCACTTGGGAGGAAGTCCCATGTTATCCTTTGTACATATCCTTTTATTTAAGTTTGTATCTAGTTTTTGAAGTTCATTTTGGTATGATTTTGGGTATGTTGACTTTTGGGATAATTTGAATGTTGATTTGTGCATATTTTATGGTAAACACAAGGCTCAAGGGTGCATACCAGTTTCACGTACTGGTTTAATCAAACTTGTGTGGAGAAATATTTGCAAATGGAGCTTTGTACCGGGTTTGACAAAACCGAGCTTCAAGGCATCTAAAGCTAAAAAGGGAAAAAGAATTGCAAAGGAGAATCCTAAGGATGCTCCAACACCCTCTATTATTGAGGTACCACTTCTCACCTTTGTAAATACATGCATTCTAGATTTTACTTCTCTTATTTTCGTTTCTTTCTCTAAACTATTTTTCACACAAGGGGCAGTGTGAATTAAGTTTGGGAGAGGGACCATATCTCACATTGTTTCGGTTTTTGGTCTTATCATGCATTTGCATTGTGAATAATTAAGGTTTGCAAAAATCCGTAAAAATCATAAAATTTCAAAAATCTTCAAAAATATTGCATCTAGTTTCATCTTATGCATATTTTAGGTTGAATCTAGCCTCATTTTAGGTTTCACCATTCGCATAGGAAGCCAATGATGATAATGCCTTGTAATTTTTAAGTTATAGCCTTTTGAATTAGCATCTCAAATGTGATGAATAAGATTGAACATTATAGTAGTCTTGAAAAGTATTGAAATTCATGTGTTGGACCTTGAAGTTTGAAAATCTATTGGTATAGTCTAAAAGCTTGCTAGCTCTAGGTTATCTTCATATCTATTTGAACTTAATCTGAATTACTATTACCTTTCTCAATAACTATCTTGGTGTGTTTCAAGGCTTAATCATTTTAAAAACGGTTTAGTCACCCAAAAGCCTAAAACACTTGTGGCTAAACCGGTCATTCTTATTTTTAGGATGATTTTCCTCTCCACCTTGAAACCCAGTTACCCAAACACTTGTGAGTTTTTTTTCTTTAGTGATTGATCGACAAAAACTCAAGAGTATAAAGGGCAACAATTGACAAGCTTCCATTTAGCTAGATTGATGATATCATCTAGCACTTAGGAAGGATAGTTAGGAATGGAAATGTTGGGTATTAGAAAGATCTTAATACTACTCTCACTAGTTTCAAAAGTAAAGAGTAAAAAATCTCTAAGTTTTAAGAAAGAAAAACTCTAAATTACATAAAAAGGAAAGGCTAGAGAAAACTGCAAAGATGAAAAGAATAGCCTAGGTGATAAAAGATACAAAAAGAGCTAGTGCATTTTGAAATAAATATAAGGGGAAAGAATGAAGAATCTAGTTGAGAAAAGTAAAAGCCTAAAATGAAAAAGAAAGGGTTGTTTGGGAAGTTTTGAAATTGAAAAGGATAGTTAAAATTCTCGAAAGATGGGTAGAATAAGACTTGGGAAATGGGGAATGATTAGAAATGGAAGTTGATGTATCCCCCAATGCCCTTTGTCTCGTTTTGAGTGATAACCCAACGATTGTATGTAAACCTTCTCTTGATGCATTAGAATCCCCTTTCAACCTTACCAATTGAAACATACAAGATAACTATTCGAGCATGCTTCACCTGTGAAAAAATTGAATGTAGGAAGATAGCTTGAACTAGACAAGTGGATCGCTTGCCTTTAGTAATAGAATGGATAGCGAAAGTGCATGAATGATTTGATGAGTAGTGATACTAGTTTGGGATTGATTATGTATCATGTTTAAGATGCTAGTTCACTAGAAATTGGCTTAATCTTTTGGTTTTGAGGATTTCACCTTCAAACCTCCTTTCCTTACTTGCATTTGCTTGAGGACAAGCAAATGATAAATTTTGGGGAGTTGATATATTGTGTTTTTGATGCATTTTACCTCTTGATTTGATTACATTCTAGGTAGATTCATTTTCATTTAGACACATATATGTTGCATTTGCATATCATTTCATATTTAATGTGTTGAAGGTGAATGAAATCAAAAGAGAGGTAAATTAGATGCAAAAGAGCCAAAAGAGGACTTAATACAGATCAAAATAACAAGCCTTAAAGATCAAGTGATTTAGAGATTTTATAATGGAAATTTCATCATGGAATCTTGAAGTATATTGTAGCCATGCATTCAATCTTTCTAAAAAGCCAAAAATCATGTTAAAATCCCCGGGGAATTGCAAGATATGAACCGGCAAAGTTGCGATCCGCTAGATTCGAAGCTCCAAACCATCCACCCCAAATATGCACCTTTTTCACCAGCTTTCATTGCAAATTAGGAGAAGACTCCTTCATCAAAGTTGTAGCCCTTTGAATCGACTTTCCAAAGAGATATTGCACATCATCTTAGCTTCAAAGATGAGAGAGTTATGGACTCCGAAGATCATAGCGGTTTGGTGTACCGGGCAAGACAAACCGTGCAAATAAAATCAGTTTCTAGAGAAAAAATATCGGGCAAGTGTACTAGTTTGGCCAAACCGGTACACACGACAAAAAGTTGATACCGGTTTGGCCAAACTGATATCAGATGGAAAGATCAACTCTTTGACTTCTCTCTTTTGGTTTAAACCCATTTTCAATTGGGTTAACCCAATGCCACTTTAGGATACTATTTAAGCTCAAAAACCTAATTTGGGGATAATCTCTTTTCTCTTAAGAACTTTGTAAACAATCTTTTGAATCGTATGTTTATTTGAGTTTGATTTCTTGTTGATTGCTTTTAATCTTATCAAATCTTCTTCTAATTATGATTCAACATATCGCTATCCTTAGATTTTGTGTTTTCTCAATGATTAGTGAGTAGTTCTTTACTAAGCAAATGGGTTAGGTAGATTAGGGTGATTAGATGGATGATCTTGATGTTTAGGCTTAGATATCTTATATCCTCATTGATTAGGTGTTCTTAATGCTAGATTTGTCTTGGCCATTCAAGTTTAGATCATAGGTGTTTTATTGCCCGAAAAGTGTTCGATGAAATGCTTGAACCAACTATTGAATGCTATATGATGCATATCCAAGAGATTGTGTTAGTTAGTTTAATGGTTGATCATGAATTAAAATTCAAGGCTTCTTGATTGTGTAATTACCTAAGAGAATGTTTTAGTTGCATGATTAGGAAATGAATTAGTGGCATGAGAGTAGATTAGTCTAATTAAGGGAATCTTAGACCAATGATTAACATTGAATGATAGTATAAAACATCACGAGATACCATTTGATCACCCAAGTCAATAACATTTGCCTATTTGTTTAGGCTTTATAATCTTGGTTTACACTTTAATCTTTTGTTGACTTTTGTTTAATCTTGTTGACTTTGGAATTATGCATGATTAAGTGTTTCAAAACCATCTAAATCTTATTACTTAGACTAGAGATGATTCTCATAGGACTAGTGTGTTGATTTTCCTGAATTGAATTGATCTTTAAGTGTTACAATAACTTGAGTAGACTTAAGACATTTGCTTATAAATAGAGTTAGCAAATTCTTGTTTTTCAGAATCCAACAAGTTTAGTAAATGGAGCCGACATATATAGAGTTAGAGCGCTTGAAATAAACTCATAACTATGTAACCTAATGTACCCTTTTTGTGAGATATATGATTGGCTTACTATAAAGTAGGATATGACTCGGAATTGAATGATTACGGTGGGGCAGCATTTCTGTAAGTGAAAGCATCTTTTTTAACCTATGCAAAAGAAAAAAACTCCTCCAAAAATAAAAATAAAGATGAAATTGACTTTTTATCGCTTAAGAAATAGGAACACTAAGTCAAGGGATCCAAAGCATAGTATTGTGTCTTTAAACTTGATCTTTTCCCACTCTTGCTTTTGCTGCTTTCTTAATGGCTTCTTTCTCTGAAATCGTGGAGCAAGAGCTTAGAGCTTCACCAAAAAGCAAACTTTCAAGAACAAGCGAAAGCAGTCTGGCTTCTGTCGCATCGCTATCCATGCCTCTTGTTTGTATCCCTTCAACTCTTGCTATTTTCTTTCTTTTGGTAAATGATAGTATTTGTTGGTTATCAGATTCAAGAGATTGTTCTCTCAGCAGACATCAGATGCAATGACTGCCAAGAGAAAGTCGCTGACATAATGTCAAGAATGATCGGTGAGAAGTGAGAACATTTTACGCTTCTCACACTAATTGTTCTTCGCTCATTACGGATTGTTTCTCTTTCTTATTGTGAAAGCAGAAACATATTCAATACTGGTGAGTGTGTTGGAGAAGAAAGTGACACTGACTTGTACTTATTCAGGTGAACACAGAGTCTCCAAATCATATGGAGAAACGCTTCTCTGCAAAATCTCAACCATCAAGCGTACTCTGTTTCCTTCCTCAAGGAAACAACAACTACTCAATCTTGCCTGATTTTACTTTTTTTTTTTTTTTTTTTATTTTTTTTTTTGTNTCTTGTGCAATAATGTGATGATGGATAATGTTCAAATAAAAAGAAAAAGAAATATTAGAAAATGGAAAAAAGACAAACAGAGGAGATTATTGGGAAGTTAAATTGCCGCCACTTTGTTGCCAAAGATTGATGATGTCAGTGGCTTGATTAAGTAGAATGATCATCTTCTTTTGAGAGATCCATGGCTTAGCTTCAAGAGTAGACTTAAGCTCTTCCCAAGCATCTTTTCTTGGCCAGAAGAAGTAAGGACTAAGTGGGATAGTGCCATGTCCAGGGACATGTTGGTCCAATCCTAACCCAATGTTCTTCTCCATCCACACAAACTTTAGAACCACTCTTGCTTTCTCCTCTTGTTGCTTCACCACCTAAACACCAACTAAGATTTCAAACAGAACACACAACTTCTAAAACACAGAGTATGTTGTTCTTGTTACCTGTTTTGGTTGTGGAGTGTCTGAAATGTCAATTCCGGTAGCTGCAAAAGTCGCGTATTTGCGGTTTAGAGAAATGGTTTTCGTGGATTGGTTAAGGAACGATGCAGAAGAAGTCATGGAGAGTTTTGATTGTTGAGATATGAAAGAAGCAGATGAGTAAAGTGCCATTGATGACATCATTTTCTTCTTGAGCGAGCTATGGATATTGATATTTTCTGTGAAAGGATAAGGAAGATGTGGAGGTCCCAAGTAGCTTGACCATTGTTATGAAATTTTATATATGGGCTTTACTGAGTCGCCCCATTTTTATTAGGCCGAACTGATAGTAATATGTTATAAGCCCATTTAGATATAGCAAAAGATGATAGCCCCAATAAAGTACCCAACTGTTTATCAAGAGATGGGAAAAACTCATTTGACTATTTTAAACATTTTTTATTTATATATTTTTTTTAATCACACCTAATCAAAAACTTCTAAATTTCTTTATTAATATTTTATCTTCATTGGCTGAGTGCTATTAGTGTAGTGGCATAAACATCCTATTTTAGCCTTAAGCATTAAGGTTCAATTTTCTCCCAAAGTGGAGTTTAAATGTAGACAAAAAAAAATTTTATCTTCATTGGTAGAACTTTTAAGTGATTCTTAAAAAAAAGTTTAAAAAATTTAAATAAAAAATTATATTATAAATTATATAAATATTAAAATTAAAACATACATGAAATAAAATAAAAATAAATAAAAAAGAAAATTTAAAAATTTTAACTGAAACAAACAGAGTAAGTTAGATTTTTTTACGATCCAAATTTTTGCAATATATGCTCCACCAAATTCGCTTTTAATTGAAATATTTGAGCATAAATTTTATGAAACTAACAAATTATTGCATTAATCTTTAAACTATTTCGGGTATTTTAGTTTTTTCGGATTTTTTTGTATTTTCGGGTATTTTTTTGGTATTTTTCAAGTTTAAAATACCGGGAACAGACAACAACGGAACCAAACCGAATAATAGAAAAGTATCAATTGGATATTCTAATTTAAGACCCGGAGAACCGGAATCGAACCGAATACTCGAAAGTCTAACCCTAAAAAAATCATAAAAAAAACAATACGACAACTGCATGGAAAAAAGCTTTCCAATCCTAGGCTGCCATCTGTCGTCTTAGTATCGGTCCCAAAAGTTACAAACGAAGATACCGTTCTGATGCTTCTACTATTATTATTATTATTATTATTATTATTATTATTATTATTATTATTATTATTA
>OVBE01011072.1:0-14459 GCA_900406425.1 Iberis pinnata
GACTTACTCACGAAATCCTTACCTGGACCAAGGTTTGAGGAGGGACTAGGTCAGCTACGAGTAGTTTGAGAAACCAGAAGGACTTTGCCTAGGTTTAATGCGTTTAAACATGGAAAATAAACAATCAGAAAGTTAGTACATGTTTCATCAGTTAAATCAATAAAGAGGTCAGATCTTACTGTTTTTTACCTGGGCATTGGGCAGTCTGACCAAGGAAAGGGAGTTGCTTGTTTTCTTTTGAGTGTTGTTGCAGGAACATACAGGGCCACCTCGCAAGAAATCAAAATCAGAGTTAGTATCTTAAGGAGAAGCTTCAGATGCTAAGAAAGCTTGCAAAGGGATAAAGGTATTTTGTATTACTTGGGTCAGGCTCTGTTGGCACAGCGGAAGCTCAAAAGACAGATCTGTTTTACTTCAAGATCTGTACAAATCAAAGCTCAGAAATAGCAGAAAACTCAGAGTTAGTTTCATGCTGAGAAAAGAAGTATATATGAAGCTAGAGTATAAGATTCAAGGAGGAGTCTTTTACCAGGAGTAGCCTCTGAAGACTGTGGTGTCGCTTCTTCTTCACCGAAAGTCATCCTAGGAAGTGAGACACATGAAGAAGAAAAGTGTTAGAAGAACACATCGATCATAAAATGGAAAAATCAGCTGATGTTAGCTCAAGATCAAGGGTTCAGTCAAGAGAAGCTTACCGGTGGTTTCGGCTAGTCCCTAAGCCGCTACTTCACATAATTTTTTCATGCAAAATGATTGAAGATGAATCTCGGAAGAAGAATCTCCATGTTCAAAGCAGAGTAAAAGAGAAAAGGTTTTCTGTCTGAGGCAGCTGTATGGTTCTACACGACAAAGGAGTAGATTGAAAACCTAAGTTGTAAGTGTTGATGGGTTTTATCAAAGCCCAAGCCCAAATCCGTTGGCTTGTCTCAGAAACTAGATAGAGTTAAACACTTGGGCCTGTGCAAGCCCATGATGTTGACAATTCTGTTAGTAGTATAAATGGGCTTCTATTTGTTTGTTGGAGTCGATACTTTTACGAGAAGAAGATCAAAGACTTTTTCTTCTTCGGGAAAACCTGAAACAGAGAGAAACAGAGAGTTAGCATCAAGATTTCAAGATTGAAGTATCAAGGGCTCAAGGATCGATCTATTAGGAAGAAATCCTTAACTTTCTTGTTCTTTGAGATTTCTTCTTGTATTCTTTGAATAGGCTAGATTCATAGAGATTATATCTCTATCTTGTAATCTAAGATACTTAAGAGTATCTCTCTTTGTAATTGTTTCAGTATAGTGGATGCAGTTGAAGGGATACCGATCCCTTCGCGAGACGTAGGGTAATACCAAACACGGTGATCAAGTTCTTGTGTCAAGTAATTGTCAAAGACAATTGAATCTAGGTTGATAATCGGCTAATGTTGAGTTAGTGAATCCGGGCACAAAGTTTACATAGCATGTTCCAAAGCTTCTCGGATAGCAACACATTCAGCCATCAATGGGGATTTCACAAAGGATTCCACTTTTGACAATTTTACAAGTTCTTGGCTTGGTAAACTTAGAATTGCAGCTAAACCCGCCAAATTTGATTTTGCAAACCAACATGCATCTGTTTGACAGAGTGAAACAGAATCCGGTGTATCTCTTAATGTTGCTCCCTGTATTCTTATGGAATTGGTGTGCATCGGCTGAGAATCTTGCCATTCTTTTGCGTTCACTATAGCTTTCTCGATCGTTTATGCTTCCGAGAAAAATATGTGTTCGAAGATTCGAGCATTCGGAGCCAACCAGAGAGACCATATAATCCAAGCTGCATATTAGTGCATGAGATACCTGTATGGGGGAAACTAATTAGCTTAACTAGCTCTGTCCAGCTTGTAGTAAAAGAGCTTCCAGATAAGAGCTGCGCGAAGTTCCCTACAAGAGCTAAATCCGAAACTTTTTTAGAGTAAATGTAGTCAATAAAAATTTGTCGTATTGATTCCGGTAAGCCACAAACCAAACACGCTGGACTTTGAATAATATAACGAGCCTAGAGACATTCTGCTACTGGTAAAGCATTGTGATTTGCTTTCCAGCATAACAATTTTATTTTATTTGAAAATTTCAATCTCCAAATCTTTGAATTCAAGCCAAACAAATCAATGGGACCATCATTAAAAAACTTCACTTTGTTAATGGCCACGTATTAACCAGAGCTTGTAGTGTATTTACCATTTGAAGAGCTAAGCCAAACAAGTGCATCTTCCACACAAAATTTCTTGGTTTTAAACATAATATTTTTCCCATTCTGGGAGGTACTCTCTGATTGTCCCTTGATCCCATTCGAAGAGTTTTGCTTTAACAACTCTGAAACCAACATACTTGTCTCTGATTTGTTAGGTGGACCTATTGGTTTTAAACATAATATTTCTTTTTCCATTCTGGGAGGTACTCTTTGATTTTTCCTTGATCCCATTCGATAGAATTTTTCTTTAACAACTCTGAAACCAACATACTTGTCTCTGATTTGTTAGGTGGACCTACTGGTCTCTTTTGTGATGAATGGTCTAGCCAATAGTCTTCCCATACTTTAATATTCTTTCCATTTCCTAGTGCCCAGCCCAAATTTTACTTTAAAAAATCACATCCTATAAGAATGCTCCGCCATCCATGAGACAAATTTGAAGGCGTTGTACAATCCAAAAAAGAAAATCATTAACAGTATTTCCCTTGTAAAGTTCGTGCAAGTAGACAATGAGGATCCTAAGGCGCCAACTTAATTTGGCAAGCATGGCATCATTGAAGCATGAAATGTCTTTGAAGCCGAGTCCTCCTAGTCCTTTTGATCTTGTCATCTTATCCCAAAATATCCAAGCCATTTTTCATCATTTTTGTAGTCCCACCAAAACCGTGTAAGTGCCGACTTAATTCGATTTCAAAGAGGTAAAGGTAGTTCGAAACAAGACATTGCAAATGTTGGCATTGCAGAGAGAACACTCTTCAAAAGAATCATTTTCCCCACCGAAGATAGAAACTTTGAAGACCAAGATAGAGCTTTTTGGCGGATTCTATCCACTATACTTGTGAAGAGATCTTTCTTTCTTCTTCCAAAAAACTCCGGTAAACCAAGGTATTTTCCAAGCCCTCCTTCCTTTTCTATTTGAAGATCTCTTTTCACTCTATCATTTAGAGTTAAAGGGGCTTTCCTTGAGAAGAAAATAGCAGATTTTTGGTAATTGATTATTTGCCCGGATGCTTTCGAATATTGACTTATGATGTTCTTAAGTGCCTTAACACTTTGGTTGTTTGTTCGACAAAAAAAACATTGTATCATCTGCGAATAATAGATGATTTATACGCGGGAAATTCCGACCGACTTTGACACCTTTTAGTTCACTTTTTCCACAAGATTTTTTGCAAAGTCCCGAAAGCACCTCACTACAAAGAATAAAAAGTTATGGGAAAAGAGAATCATCTTCTCGCAATCCTCTTTTTGGGGGGAGACTCTTCCTCTAACCGAACCATTTAGATGAAAGGAGCAAGATACCGTCGAAATGCATTGGAAAATCCATTGTATCCATTTTTCGTGGAAACCAAGTCTTATAAGTACTACCATTATGAAATCACATTCCACTCTATCGAAAGCCTTACTCATATCCGTCATTACGGCCATTGAGCAATATTTTGACGCTTTTGAGTTTTTGAAGAAATGAAGAATTTCATGTGTAATTAACACATTATCCGAAATAGATCTCCCTTTGACAAATGCTAATTGATTACCAGAGATTATTGAATTTAGAAGAGGTTCGAGCCTTCTCGATAACATCTTTGATATGATCTTATAGTAGACGTACGTTACACAATGCAATGAGTCTATAATCCGATACTCTTCGTGGTCAATGAGTCTTTGGTATTAGCCTTATGTGCGTTTCATTTATTGAAGCTGGTAATACTCCCAAAGATAGGAAATCATGAATCTCTGTAGTAATTTTATCGCCCATAACGTCCCAATTCGCTTGAAAAAAGGAGGCCGTGAAACTATCCGGACCGGGAGCTTTATCCGGATGGATAGAGAAAGGGATTCCCTTACTTCTATTTGAGATTTCTCACGCATGAGAATGGCATTATCTGCCTCTGTAATCTTTGGGGACAAGGCTTTATTAACTATCTCTTTACTGCATCCATTAGCAGAATTAAACTGATTGGTAAAATAGGCCACTACCACTCTTGTAATTTGTTCCTCTTTGTAATGAGCTTGGCCCTCCTTATCTTCAATTACCGTGAGATTATTAACAGCACATCGCCCCTTCATTGCGCCATGAAAATATCCCAAATTGCGATCTCCTAAGCTTAACCATAAGGTGCGGCTCCTCTACCACTCTTAATTCGTTATCAATTCTTAACAGATTTGCTTGTGTACATGTTGAGCTTTCCATGGCTTCATTAAGCTCAAAACGTTTTTCATCAATCACTATTTTTTATTTCGTCTATGTTCTTTATACCAATGAATGATCACCATTCTTGAGGAAGCAATATGATGCTTAATAGGTTGAGATGTACTTGATGACCGAATTGGATCGATAATAGATTTCAGTTCGGGATTAGAATTTAAGGTTCTATCAAATCGAAACAGCCTTTTTCCTATTTTTTGGTTGCATCAAAGTGTGTAATTAAGGGCTTGTGATCCAACCTTCAAAATGAAGATATTTGCATCTACTAGGCGGATAATCTTCGAACCAACAACTCCTTGCCGTAGCTCTATTAAGACGACAACGAATAACTTGATTGTTCCGTTTGCCTCACCATGATAGAGGATTTCCGGAGTGTTTTAGATCGAAAAGATCACATTCTGATACAAAAGTTAGGAAATCTGAGAACCTCTCTTCCGGTCTCTCGGTTCCTCCTTCTTTTTTTAAATTGTTGATTATATCATTAAAATCTCCAGTAATAAAACAGGGATCTTCTCTTTGTTTTGCTTTATCTAAGAAATTTTGCCAAAAAACTCTTCTGATAGCTTTATCTATATCTCCATATATAAAAGAAGCATAACACATTTTTCTTTCATTAGATAAACGTCTTTCAATACAATTCTTTCCAACTTGAAGGATTTCGACATCTATATATGATTTTCATAATAAAGCGAGACCTCCACTTCCATGTCCTTGATGCGGAAACATAGCATTGTGTGAGTATCCAAGACCATCTAATTTTTTCAAAACAAAGGAGTCGAAGTTCTTCGTCTCCAAGAGGAAAAAAATGCCATGAGATAATACTTTTGAAATCTCCTTGAATCTTAGAACTGTCATGGGATTCACCAACCCTTGACAGTTCCATGCCACTACTTGAAGGAGATTTGATGGATTTTGAAAATCTATTTTCGCTTCGATATAGCCGGAATAATAGCAGATGGCCGGATTAAAGGAGATGTCATAGTCGAGGATGTGGATGCTCTTGAGGCTGCCCCAGTTTTATAGTTTCTCCTTTGTGATATATTAATCTGAGGTACCTTTCTCTACTTTGAAGAGGATCCTGAAATTGATCTAGAAACAGGTAGTTTATCCTTACTGAGAGGAGGTCTACCAAGCCTTTTCTTCGCTGATATACGCTGAGGAGGGCTATTTATCGAAGCTTGTATTTCTTGTAATTTTGGTATACTTTCCAGATTCCTCGGGGAAGATACGAGAGATTCTGCTGGATTAGCATTAACTTTTATCAAAGCCACTCTTGTGGCAGCCTCTTCGAATTGACCATTTTCTTCAGCTTGTCTTACTCTTACTTTTCTTGCAGCGCTTTCGGTGGGATCTCCGCAAGAGTTATATTGATCCATAACCTCTATAACAGCTTCCATTGCTTCTCTTAGATCAGGCTGAGATACAACATTTGGTAAAATTTTCTCTGGCTCTTTTAAAGGAGTGTAATGACCTTCCCTTTACCTTTCCTGACATACACCCTGTTTATAATGTAGCATGAAGTGCTCATAGCTTCAGCCCAGAAATGCTTTGCCACTTGATTTGCATGTAACATAACTCTTTCCATTTCTTGTAGTGTCCTATTCTTTCTTTCAACTACCCCATTCTGCTGAGGTGTTCTAGGTGCAGACATCTAATGCATTATTCCTTGATCAGCACAGAAATTTTCGAATGTTTCATTTAGAAATTCTCCTCCCCTATCACTTTTGATGCTTTTGATGGCGTCTTTTTCATTCTTAAGCTAAAGTGCCAAGATCCAAAATGTTTCAATGGTTTCAGATTTTTCTCTCAGAAAGCTCACCCATGTGTACCTGGTGTAATCATCAACCAATACAAATATATACCGTTTTCCAGCTATACTCTCAACCTGAATGGGTCCCATAAGATCCATGTGAACTAGATCCAGTGGCCCCTTGGTAGTTATTTCAGCAATCTTGGGATGATGAACTTTGATTTGCTTTCCTTTTGAGCATGGTGCGCATACAAAGTTGACATCACTTTTTAACTTTGGTAGTCCTCTAACCAACTCATGATTTTCCAGTTTGAGTAAAGTCTTAACATTCACATGTCCCAACTTATGATGCCAAAGGTCAAGTTGACCAGGAGCTTCTACTATGAGACACTGTTCATTAGGCTTCCACATGTAACAGTTGTTGCATGTTCAAATTTCTTGGATCTTCACATATCCTGTGTAGTCCACAACCTGACATTGTTTCCTTGTGAAGGTCACAACCAGGCCTTCATCACATAGTTGACTAATACTAATGAAATTTGCTGTCAACCCTTCAACTAGGAATACATCTTGCAATTTTGGATTGCTCTCTCATGTAGTGTCACCTTTTCCTCAAATTTTTCCTTTAGCTCCCCCACCAAACGTGACCTTCCCAACATTAGCCGTTTGCACACCCTTTAAGGATTTTGTTCTACCAGTCATGTGTCTTGAACACCCACTGTCAAAATACCAGGCACTTTCTTGAGCCCCGGTACCACTTATCTCTGAGGTCAGAGCCGAGTAACAATACATAAACTCCTTTCTTACCCAAACATGGTTCCTGTATCGCTTGTCAACATGGTATGCTTGTTCATGTAGTACTTGAAAGATCCTCTCCTGCTACCAATCACATCAAAGCTTATGGTGTCCCCATTCCTTGCAGTAACTACACTTAACTAAACCTCGACTGTATATTCTCCTTGTGTTTCTGATGTTAGATGCTCCTTCCTTGTGACGTGACACACCTGGCGTTTTGCTTAGATGGTCTGGTATATTACCATTAGCCTTCATAAACTTAGTGGTCTGACTTGTGCCACCTTCATATCCTAAACATTGATTACCAGTACCATGTCTTCCCATCATGAGTAGTTGATCTAGATCTTGAGTTCCTTTTGATAGCATCTTGATTTGCTTTAACTGCTCACCTAGTTGGTTTTGTAACAAACTGTTTCGTTCCTTTTTATCAAACAGCTCTGCCCTCAGAATGTCCACAACTTCTGTGAGAGTCTGATTTTTTTCTTTCAGTTCTTTGTTTTGCATTTGCATGCTGCTAGTGCAATGCATAGTTCACCCTCTTCGTTGGGTGTCACCTCACACTCGGACTCAGAATCTGAGTTCTCTTCAATGATTCCCACATAAGCCACAAGATTTAGCATCTTATCTTCAATGCTCTTTTCTGAGTCTGTGTCATCATTACCATCATCTTGACTGACTAATGATTTCTCCTTATGCTTCTGTGTGTTAATAGATTCAGATTTGACATGCCCAAACCCCTTACATTCTTGACATTTGATGGTTTATTTCTTCTTAAGATTCGGATAATCTGCCTTGAAGTGGCCAAAACCTTTGCACTCATGGCATTGTATATCGCTCCTCCGATAGCTTCTATCCATGTCTGTTCTCATCTCCAAGTTTGATTTGATGAGAGGAATCACGTCGTTGTCCTCGATCAAACTTTTTGAAGTATTTTTTGACAATGAGTCTCACCATATCTTCAAGAGTGTCTGATGTTTGTGGCTTTGTTTCTGTGAATGCCACACCGACTTTCTTTTTAGGTTCTTCTTGTTTGATTTCAAGTTCGCGAGCTTGCATCATTCCCACAACCTGCTCAAATGCCATTTCATCTGAGTTTTTGGCGATTTGAAGTGCTGACTTGTGAGACTGGTACTGACTTGAGAGGCACCTCATAAACTTTTTAACTAGTTTTCTGTCCTTGTAGGTTTTTCCTAGAGCATCTGATGCATTTTCAATAGATGATAACTTCCCACTGAACTCTTCAATGCTTTCATCCTCTCCCATCTTAATTCTTTCAAATTACGAAGCCAACAAATCCGTTATTGTTCTTCTTACATCGTCAGTTCCCTCATATGTAGCATGAAGAATGTTCCATGCTGATTTTGCAGTTTTGCAACCTTGCACAAGTTTGAACTGATCTTTTGTTAGTGAACACCAGATGGTTGAGAGTGCCTTAGAATTGTATTTAGATGTGCGTTTCTCGGCTCTGTCCACTCACTTGATTCTCTTTCAATCCATTCTCCTTTTTCGTCCTTTTTTACTGGTACAATCCATCCTGAGGTAACAACATCCCAAGGATCTTCATCTATCCCTTTGAGTAACTCACTGATTTGAACTTTCCACCATCCAAAGTTGTCGGGATCCAGTAGTACCGAACAGGTCATAGGTAATTGCGTGTTCCACATTCTTTGTCACAAGATCTACATCTGTTTGTGAAAGATTTCTTGTCTTTCGTCAAGTGCCCGCTCTGATACCAATTAAAAGATTGGTAGAACATACAAGTATAACTAAATCGATTGAACAAACTCTTAAACACACAAGTCTTTATTTATTTAACTTGGTTAATAAGTTATTACACACAATAACCTTATTAGCTTAAAAAGTACCCCAACCCAATCTGTTCTTTCTCACAAGATCTAAGAATCTCTTGAACAAAACTCACAACTCTCACCTTATACCCTAAAATTTTGCGGCTCAAAAGTGTTAATCTTTTTCTTCACTTTTAAGCCTTTAAATAACATCCTAACCCTAAACATCTCTTTCCAAATCTTAATAAGTTTCTTTTCCTTTGTCTTTGAAAACTTCTTTTTCCTTGTCACCGCCACATCTTTCCTTTTCTTGTCAGCCCGCTTTATTCCAACAACATTTCTCTTAGAACGACATCTTCTTGTCTTCCTTTGGCTCATATCTTTATGTCCCTTTCAGTATCCATCTTCATATTCTCGATGATTTGAGTACTTCGTTTGTGGCCTGTTATATTCTTGGGAGTAATTCCTTGAGTAGGTTATGTTGTCATTACTTGTACCATCCTTGTAATTCTTGTGATGGTAATCTTCTGATGACAAGTCTCTGCGTATTGGAGTAAGTGACTCACGATTCTAAAGAAAAGGATCATGATTGTTATTTCCAGATGGGTTTCTCCTAAACTCTGATACTTGGATTCCGAATGATAGCTTGGATATATTCTTCTAAGATACAATTATACTTGGGCAGGCAACAGCCTCATGTTCCAATCTAAAACACGCTGAGCAATGCTTTTCAATTTTTTCGTAAACTAGAGATACTCTTCTTTCCTCACATGAAGCAAATTCAACGATAGAGCTCATCATCAATCGGAGTAACCCATTAACACGGAACTTTATTTTTGCCATGGTGTTTGATATTTCTATTGCTTAACCCAACCTATATCATGTCCAAGATTGCGAAGTAAATTCTCAATCCAATGTTGAATAGGCAGACCTTGTACCTTAATCCAAAAAGGAATTAAGGATGGGAAATATGGAGACATGCTAGGCTCCCACTTTTGTAGGATGAGCATCCATCTACCAAAGTGAAAGGGCCTATTATCGAGTACAAATTGAAAATCTTTTTCTAATCCAAACTTAAAGAGGAAGCAGCCATTACCAAGATTAGCTCCAATTAGTTTTGAATATGTTTTCCACAACTCTTCCATGTAGAGGATGAGATTTCAAATTCTTTGAGATTTAGGGTTTGTAACTCTTCCCATGAGGGTGAAAGCATGTTTCTTTATTAGCTCAGAATTATCTTCATCTGGTGCTCTAACTCTACCAGACCTTGGAGGTTCATATGTCTCTGCAATACTCTTTCCCTTCTTTTCATAGGAAAATTTCTTGGACAAACGATGAAGATTCCTTGAAAGGTAAGCAAGAATGATTCACTCGGTTAAGAGCGTAAAGGTAGTACTTTAAAACAGTTTCCTCTCAACAGGGAGTCAAAAAACAGAGCAGCTATGGAGAAGAGTGGGAATCAATGGAGATTCCGGGGAGGCGTTTCTCTGATTATCTAGCTTCCAGGTCAAGAAATAAAGAGCACCTACTGCTCCCTTGGTTAGTTCAACCTTTTTATGTTATTTCCTTGATAAAAACCTTTATTGAGTTCTTATATGTAACTATGGAAGTGTTATGANTAACTATGTAAGTGTTATGAGAACAAGTGTAAACTACTAGGTTTCTTATACTTAAATACAAATAGGATCACTAACTGTCCACTACAAATTCAAAGCATATTTTAACATGTGGGTTGGTTCTGTAATCGCATCAAAGCTTGGTTGTGTTCTTCCTCAAGGTCTTTAAATATAAAAACTACTAAATCAGAAATCTTATTCATTTGGAGTGATTTCTCTGCATTAAATAGACAAAATTCCATTAATCATAAAACCCCAAAACCAAATCGACACAGACTCAAGAACAAGAAAGAACTCGCAAGAACATAATTCAAAACAGAGCAAGAACACAAAAAATTGATTACCCAGGGTTCACTCTTGGTGTGAGAAGCTACGTCCCTGGGACCGAATTCAATCTGGCAATTCACTAAGAAAATAGTATCGATTTTACAGAAAAATCAAGCTACATCGAAGAATGAAGAAGATGACTTAAATAGAAGCTTCCACGTGTCTAAATAACCAACGACTTCAAAATTAGAAGACCCTCTTCTTTAATTGGAGTCTCTGATCTTCTTCTTCTTCAATCGATAAAACCAGCTTAACCAACCAAAACCCGGTTCAATTTAATTTTAGAAACTGATTCAAACTTGTAACAAATAATAGAACCTGCAACACTCCACCTTGAATATGATTCCAAAAATTGAGCTTCAAATAAACACTAGTGAACTACCATAACTTTGGATTTAACCTCCGGCAAATAGGGCTACTGCCCTTTAACTTTTGATTTTTAGAAAATCAAGTGTTGCACTAAACTTACTAACATGAATAGGCTTAGTAAACATATCAGTTGGATTTTTAACTATATGAATCTTCAGAACTTCTAATAGCCCTTCTTCAATTACCTCTCGGATGAAATGAAATTTTACCCTAACATGTTTAGTCCTCTCATGAAAGATATTGTTGTTGGCAAGACTGATTGCAGATTGAGAGTCACACCAAACAACCACTCTTAAAGCCTTGAATCCCATATTCTCCAATACGCCATTGATCCATAGAGCTTCTTTCACTGCTTCTGCTAAGGCAATGTACTCTGCCTCTGTAGTAGACAGTGCTACAACCTGTTGAAGACCAGATTTCCAACTCACAGTATTTCCTCCTACTATAAAAACATAACCACTGATTGATCTAATCTTATCAATATCTGAGGTAAAATCCGAGTCACAATATCCTTGAATCTACATACTATCAGACCTGGTAAATTTCAAGCTTCCTTTAGCAGACCCCTTGATGTACCTTAGTACCCATTTTACTGCCTCCCAATGTATGCTACTTGGTTTACTCATAAATCTACTAACTAGACCAATTGCATAAGCAAGATCAGGCCTGGTACTTACCATACCATACATTATGATACCTACAACACTAAGATAAGGAGTTTCTTCAGTATTCAAACATTCATCTTCTTCTTTTATCATTGATAGCTTGAAGTGTGCTCCAATTGGGGTTGATACAACTTTTAAGTTCTCCATATTGAATCTCCTTAGAATCCTTCTCAAATATGACTCTTGTGATAAAGTCAATACACCAGATTCTCTGTTTCTTATTATTTCCATTCCCAATATCTTACTAGCTGCCCCCATATCCTTCATGTCAAATTCTTGACTTAGCCTTCTTTTTATGTCCATTACTTCTGATGTTTCCTTTGCTGCAATCAGCATATCATCAACATACATAAGCAAGTAGACATAGTTCCCATTACTAAGCTCTTTGACATATACACACGAATCTCTATCACTTCTGATAAATTTCTGCTCTAACATAAACTTGTTGAACCTGTGATTACATTGGCTTAGGGACTGTTTCAAGCCATACAGGGACTTCTTTAGTAAACAAACCATATCTTCTTTTCCCTTTTGCAAAAAACCCTCAGGCTGCTCCATATATAAATTCTGATCTAAATCACCATGTAAAAATGTTGTTTTTACATCCATTTGCTCCAGCTCCAGGTCTTGATTTGTTACAATTGATAACAAAACCCTTATGGAAACATGCTTGACAACTGGTGCAAATACTTCTTGGTAATTAATGCCTTCTCTTTGTGTAAATCCTCTTGCTATTAGTCTAGCTTTGAACCTTTTAGGTTCATTTTCTATGATACCAGTCTTTTTTTGTAAAGCCATCTGCATCCAATGACTTTTACACCTTCTGGTTTCTTCAATAACTCCCAAGTATTGTTCTTTTTAAGTGAGCTCATTTCATCATTCATTGCATTGTTCCAGCTCAACCAGTTTCTGTCTTTCTTAGCTTCATGATAACAACTTGGTTCAGTCGTATCCTGTACACTTTCTGTTGTTAAGAGAGAAAAAGCCACTACATCTTCTGTGTAGTCATCAAATCTAGCTGGTGGCTTTATGACTCTTCTCTGTCTATCCCTCGCCAACTGATAGTTGTTCAAATTTGGCTCTTCATGTGGTTCTGGGTGATCATTTGTTTCCACTTGATATGCATCTTCTTCTGAAATTTCTCCACCTTGATCTGTATTTTCAACAACTTGTATGTCTTCTGTATTTTTTTCCTGTCTCATAACCCACTTTGGTTCCTCCTGGTATACTGTCTTTAGATACATCTTTGACTTTTGATACACCAATGTCCTTACAGACCAAATTCTCATGAAATACTACATTTCTGCTTATGACAACATTCTGCTCTTCCAACAACCACACTTTATAACCTTTAACACCAGGTGGGTATCCTATAAACACTCCCTTTAATGTTATTGGTTTTAATTTTCCTTGATCTTGATAAACATATGCAACTGATCCAAAATCTTCTAAGATGAGCAAATCCAGGCTTTCTATTTAACCAAAGTTCTTCTGGCATATTATGATCCACAGCAGAAGCAGGAGACCTATTGATCAGGTAGGCCACTGTAGCTGATGTTTCTGCCCAAAATTCCTCACCTAGACAAGTCTCATTTAAGAGACATCTTACCTTTTCCATCACAGTCCTGTTCATCCTCTCAGCTACACCATTTTGCTGAGGAGTGTATGTACATATCCTGTGGCGTTGAATTCCTTGTTGTTTGCAGTAATTATCAAACCTGAGATTACAAAAATCAAGGCCATTATCAGTCCTTAGGGTCTTAACCCTTTTATCTACTTGTTTCTCAACCATAGTTTTCCATTCACAGAATTTCTCAAATGTCTCATCTTTAGATCTAAGGAACATTAGGCATACCTTTCTTGTTTTATCATCAATTATGGACAGAAAATATTGGTTACCTGATAAAGATAGGGTAACTGAAGGAGCTCCCCATAAGTCAGCATGCAAGTAGCCTAATACATCTTTAGTATTGTGTGATGCTACATTAAAGCTCAGTTTCTTTGATTTACCCATTATACAATGTTCACACAACTCTAATTGTTTAATATCAGCCCTTTTAATTATACCTTTACCTGAAAATACCTTTAGGTTGTGGATGCCAAGGTGCCCCATCCTGCTCTGCCACAAAGCTGTCTTTGTCATTTGTTTTTCTGCATTGCAATTCTATGCTAGTACAATTTCTACATTTAGTATGTACAGGCCATTCTTTTTAGTTCCCATCAGAGCTAATCTCTTGTTCTTGTAGAAGCTTATCTTCCCATCTCCACCTTCATGTTTATATCCTAGGTTGTCCAACACACTTGTAGAGATTAGATTCCTTCTGAGATTAGTCACATACCTTACATTATGTAGTACTCTGATGCTGCCTCGTTGTGTATCCAGACGAATTGAGCCACATCCCTCTGATTGTACAGAGTGATCATCACCAAGTAAGATGACTGTGACTCCATTTGAGTCAAAGTCTGTGAACCAGTCTCTCCTTGAAGTCATATGAATGGTGCATCCTGAGTCTATGATCCAGACATCCTTAGCATCTTCTTCATTCATATTTAAAGCCTCTGAGAATACCAATTTCTATGTGATTTCTCCAGCTTCTCCTTGTTCTTCACTTTCCATCTTCTTTTTCCGCGCATAACAGTCCTTTTTAAAATGACCTTCCTTATGACAAAACCAGCATTCACGCTTAGTCTTCTTTGGTGATTTACTTATGCTCTTTCCTTTGT
>OVBE01011074.1:0-14457 GCA_900406425.1 Iberis pinnata
GAGCTTGGAGTTTGCAGCTCTCATGTGTCTCCTTGAGTCCTCTGGTTTTCAGCTCTCTTGTTCGCGTCCGGAGAGCCTTCGCTTCTTCGCTGCAAAGGGGGGATATCCTCGGATCTCCTGCTGGAATCCAGACCTGCAAGGTTATCAGCTCTCGGGTTCGGACCTTCGGGATTACCAGGTCTCTGGTTCANGTCTCTGGTTCATATCCAGAGGTCCTCCAGCTCGCTGATTCACATCCAGGGGCCCTTCGGTTCTCTGGTTCATACCCTGAGAACCGCTAGCTCTCTGGCTCGCTTCCAGAGAGCTCTCACCTCTGGTACCACCTGCTCCTGTGCTCTCTCGGATCAAAATCATCGGCTCGGCTCTCCCCGTCGGTTTTGTTAAAGCTCCGAGACGGACCTCCAGATCTGACTAGACATTTGTCAAGGACATGAGCCGAGTCGTCACATGATCCTCGTGACTGTTGAAGAGTGCAATAAGTGCATCGCTTGATTCATTCTGCTTCTCGACAGACGCAACCAGCATCGCCAGCATCACTTTCAACTCAGTTAAGGAGTCCTGGTTCACAACTGGGTTCTCCTGGTTTTCGACCTGAGTGTTAGGGAGTGTTTCCATTCTTTTTTCTGGGTAGAGTCAACGTTCTTCAGCTACTTCGCCGAGAAGTTTGTCTTCTCTCCCCACAGAAGGCGCCAAAATGTGAGAACGGAAATCGCCTCACACCAAAATATCAATAAAAACTCAAAGAAAATCGAAAAAATAGTGTTTATTGCTTATGAAATTCTCTATGAAAGTTCAAGACAATTTTTCAAGAGTGATACAAGTAAATTTCGAACCCCCTCCCTAGAGCTCCCCCTCTCTCTTTTATCCTCTCTCAGCTCTCTTAATGAGATCGCATTTATGGCATTCAATGTGCGGATCTTCTCTTTGAATTCTCCTTGTAACAGACGATCTTTCAGTTACTTGGGCGCAATCCTCAGCGTTGACTCTGTTGTGTGCTTGGTCAAACTCCTCAGCTCGCTAAACGGGCCGCGATCTTTTGAATGGGCTTGAGAGGCCCAATTACCAAAGAGAGCTGAAGCACATTCCGAGTTGATGGGCTGAGAGAGCCCATTAACAGAGATCCCAACAACGTGGTGAGAGAGCTGAAGTGCTCTCTATGAACATGGTGAGAGGAGTAAAGTGCTCTCTGGAGAGGCGACGAGAGAGCTGAAGCATTCTCCGGTGATGACGACGAGAGAGCTGTAGCATTCTCCGGTGATGACAACGAGAGAGCTGAAGCACTTTCCGGTGGTGACTACGGGAGAGCTGAAGCACTCTCTGGAGTGATGACCAGAGAGCCGAAGTGCTCTCTGTAATGGTGTCTAGAGAGCTGAAGTGCTCTCTGTAATGAATTCCGAAGAGCTGAAGCATTCTCCGGTGAAGGCGACAGGAGAGCTGAAGCACTCCTGAAATGATGACTAGAGAGCTGAAGTGCTCTCTGTAATGAGTTCTGGAGAGCTGAAGCATTCTCCAGTGAAGGCGACAGGAGAGCTGATTGACATAGTGAGAAAGCTGATGGGCCTAGAGAGCCCATCAACGATATCCGACCCGAGTCCTTTCCCGAAGATCCGAGCCGAGTGGATCTTCAATCCACAATGAGAGAGCTGATGGGCCTAGAGAGCCCAACAACAATGTCCGACCCGAACCTTTTTCCGAGGATCCGACCCGAGCGGATCTTTACTCCCACACATCTTCTGATCCTCACTGGCATAATGCAATGAGAGGAGTTTAATTCTCTTATATGTAATGGGACTTATACGCTTGTCCCACCTTCTCCTCAACATAATGTGGTTGGTTGTCATTGGATTTTCACTCTCTATGCTTTGGATGGCTCAGTTTGCTGACATAAGACGCATTTGGTTGCTAAATGGTATTCACAACAGCCTGGTGTTGATTACTCTGAACGTTCAGTCCGGTTATCAAGGCTATCACTATTCGAACTGTTCTGAATATTGCTGTAAGTAACTTATGGCCTTTGAATCCACTTAATGTTAACAATGCATTTTTGCAAGGATCTTTGAAGGAAGAAGTCTATGTTCAACAACTCTTGGTTTTGTTGATAACGATAAACCGACTTATATTTGTCAACTTCGCAAGGCACTCTATGGACTTAAGCAAGCTCCGCGGGCATGGTACCAAGAGTTACGGTCTCATCTTCTTGATGCGGGTTTTGTCAACTCTTTGGCTGATGCATCCTTGTTTATTTTGCGTAGCGGCTAGTGTCTCGTGTACAAGTTAATTTACGTTGACGATATCATTGTCACAGGAAATGATACTCATCTCTTGCATGATACGCTTCACTCTCTTTCTCATCGTTTCTCAATTAATGAACCAATCTGAACTCCTCTTGTTCTTCATTTGACACATAGACATTATATTATAGACTTTCTCCACCGGCTTCACATGTCAGATGCTAAGCTGTGTTCCTCTCCCATGGTTGCTCAACTGAAACTATCAGCTCTATCCGGCCAGGCTTTATATGATTTCTTTCAACCGTGGGTAGTCTCCAATACTTAGCTTTTACGCGTCCATATATCTCTTATGTGGTTAATCGCTTGTCTCAATTTATGCATCAGCCAACCAAATTGCATTGGCAAGCAACGAGGCGTCTTCTACGCTATCTAGCTAGAACTACTTCACATGGGATATTCTATAGCAAATGAAAATGTTGGTTCATTTCACGCTTATTCCGATGCTGATTGGATTGGTGATCCCGATGATTTTGTTTCCACTAATGCTCGCATTATTTACTTGGGCAATCACCCTATCTCTTGGTCCTCTAGAAAAAAAAGGTGTAGCTTGGTCTAGCACTGAGGTGGAGTATCTCTCTGTTGCGAACACCGAACACCTGTTATGAGGTTCGATGGATTTTTTATCTTGTAAGCGAGCTCGGTCTCACTTTCTTTGCTTCTCCGGTTATATATTATGATAACATCGGTGCTACATATCTATGTGCTAATCCCATTTTTTCATTTTTGAATGAAGTATTTGGCTCTCGACTATCACTTCATTCAGAACCAAATCACCTTCGGTAAGCTTCGTGTTGTTCATGTCTCAAGCCGTGATCAACTAGCTAACACTTTAACTAAACCTCTCACTCGAGCTCCCTTTCAACAACAAACAACCAAAATTGGTCACGCAAGGCTCCATCATAAGATTTATAAAATCCCTATGATTGCTCTGTTAGTATAATTGCCATATATTCTACTTTGTGTATATATTGTACAATTGTAACACTCGATCAATATTAATTCATTCTTCTCTTATACTTTATTCCCCAACTTTCTAAGTTATCCATAAATATTCCCCAACTTTCTTATTTGCAATTTTTATCTTCAAGTTTGGGTTGACTTTACAAATTGGGGTTCATAAATAGTCAACATTATACAGTTAATGACAAACGGTAACTAAAATTGAAAGGCATGATTCTCTTTCTTCTTTATCTTGTCTTCAACAAAAATCCTTAAATCAAAAGATCTGAACTCTATAATTGATCCCCGCGATAAGTAGAAGCGTTCTGACGATGAGCAGAGATGACATGTAAAATGGAATTTTGGCCAAGGGAACTTGGGACCAACCTAATTTGACTAGCAAGACCGAACGAAGGAACCTTGGAGTTGGAAGCAACCTAGTTTCGGCGAAGGAATCTTCCCTTTTTCTATTGTCAAAATCTGGATGGTGTTGTAATGAATTTTGGATGTTTATAGTCAGATGGCTTTGTTTTACATCTTGGGGTTTGGTTATAAGAGGCAGTAAATGGTTCAATTCATTTAAACCAAACTATAAAAGCTGTATTTTCAGCTATATCTTCTGACACAATTGCAGTTATTTTCTATCTGACATATATTATCATCGGTTCAACTATATATTTGTCACTAACAATTGTTTTTTCCATGTTCATGTATGTGCGGAAATCGCCTCACACCAAAATATTGAAGAAAGTCTCAACGAAATTCGTAAAATGATTTTTTTTTGCTTGTGAATTATAAATGTTTGTTACAAAGTTCTTTCTGAAGAGTTTTACGAGTGATTTTTCGAATCCCTTTCCCAGAGCTCTCCCTTTCTCTTTTATTCTTCCCCAGCTTCCTTAATGAGCCCGCCTTTATGACATTTAATGCACGGATCTTCCTTTTGAATTCTTCTTGTAACAGAAAAACCTGCAGTTACTTCAGCGCGATCTTCGGCGTTGACTCCGTCGTGTGCTCGCTCAACACCCTCAGCTCGCTAAATGGGCCTCGACCTTCTAAACGGGGTTGGAAAGTCCAATGATAAAAAGAGAGCCGAAGTGCCTTCGAGTTAATGGGATGAGAGAGCCCATTAACGAAGAGCCCAACGACATGGTAAGAGAGCTGAAGTGCTCTCTGTAATGATGACGAGAGAGATGAAGTGCTCTTCGGAATGACGACAAGAGAGCTAAAGTGATCTTCAGAGTGATGGTGGGAGAGCTGGAGTGCTCTCCGGAGAGATGGTGGGAGAGCTGAAGTGCTCTCCGGAGTGATGGTGGGAGAGCTGAAGTGCTCTCCGGAGTGATGGTGGGAGAGCTGAAGTGTTCTCTGGCATGACGACAGAGAACCCAATGACGATATAAGAGAGCTGACAGTCCTGGAGAGCCCAATAACGACATCCAAGCCGAGCACCTTTCCGGAGACCCGACTCGAGTGGATCTACATTCCTACATTTTGGCCCCCAATCCTGTAATGGAAGTTTCCATTACGAGATTTCAATCAGTATTTCGTGATTTACGCCGTCAACCTGATTCTCCAGATTCTCTGCCAATCACTTCCTTGAATGAAGATTTGGGCCTTAACTCCTTGCCTGGATTAATTTCTCTGCAGCCCTTATTTAAGCTCACCTTGAGACTTACTTCATGGGTTTTTTGTTACTTCTTATTGCAAACTTTAGAGAGCTCAAGACCTCACTCACTTCTCCCTTAAGAAACTCCAGGTAATCCACTCTCCTCATTTCTCTCTTAATTCTTTTGCTTTTGCCTCTTAGTCAACTCTTTGCTTTCTATTGATTGCTATGTGTTCTTGATTTTCTTCCAAAATCTTGTTTAACATCCTTGCTTGATCCGGTTTTGGTCATTTTTCCCAAAAAAACAGTTTTTTGTGAAAAATCCGACCTTTCATGGATCAAACATGTTGTTCTTCTTTTGTTCTTCGTTGTTTTTCGCTAAAATTAGGAATTTTTGGTTTTCCACCAAGTTTAAAAAATTCTTGAGAACTGATCATTTTTTATTTTAATTCCCCTTTTTTTTACTTGATGGTTTTTCTTAATTAAAAAGAAATTCCTTTTTACTTTTGAGAAAATATTACTTATCTTCTTCTTTTTCTATTTTCATCCACCCATTCTCTTCTCTCTTCTCTTCTTCCTTCTCTTCTCTCTTCTCTATTTTCGTCTCTTCTCCATGAAATCTTCTTCTCAATGCGGGTTGGCCTCATCTTCCGGGTCGGACCGAACCGTTGTGCTCTCCTCCGGCTTGGCAGGCCATTTTCCCGAGCCGAGCACCTCCTCCGGTTCGGAAATCCGAGCACCCCCTTGATTGGGATTCTCCCCAAGAACCACATATCTCACGGAGAGCCGAGATGTCTTGCGCGTGCTCGCTTAGCCCCGACCCGAGAGCCTGGTGCTCTCATCGAGCTGAGCACTTCACCAACTCGGTCGCTTCTCGAGAGCCCCACTCACTAAGCCAAGAGTCGTATGCATCACCGAGACCCGAGCCCCGAGCGCTTCTCCTTGTGCGCTTATGGCTCTGACCCGAGAGGTGGGTGTCCTCCGCAAGCCGAACACATCCCCGATTGGTCATCTCCCCTAGCCGTCAATTCTTTCCCCTCGAGCCGAATGCTTCTTCGGGCTATATTGTGAATTTAGCTCTTCTTGGGTCGGACGATACAGAGGTCGTGTCTCCTAGCTCGAGCCGAGCTGTCTCTTCTCCCGAGTTAGGTGTCTTACCGCGCTCTCCCATTCGCGAGCGTCTCTCTTTGCAACGTTATTCACCGAGCCTCTACCACGCTTCTCACATCGGTCCATTTCTAGCTCGGGAGAACCTCTCCCTCTGTCACCATGACTCTCGCCTGAGCTGAGCTCTCGCCCTTCAGTGATTCTTGGGAATTTTTCACGCAAACCGAGCCCTAGTCCTCGAGCCACCTCTCGTGTGGCGGAAAGTGCAGCACCCTCTTTCATTCCAGCTAAGTCTCCTCTCTTCGGTCTTCATTCTCATTCTAGGTTATCGTCAAAAAGATTGTAAGGATTTCAGAACGACTGCCTTACTCCGAGAGACGTTGAGCTTATATCTTCGTCTCCTTTAGAGAATCCAGAGATAGTTAGGAATGGTTTCTGCTGCGCGTATGAGGTGTTCTTTAGGGAACACATGCTCTCGTTCCCCCTGCCCGAGATCCTTATTGGTTACATGTATGCTCTTGGACTCGCCTTGCCGCAAGTTTGTCCGAACGCCATTCGCACGGTTATTGGGTTACAAACAACAAGGCTCTTTTATCTGATGTCGAACCAGAATTGCGGTGTCATCTCTGGAATACAAGATACAGACGAGGATTGGAAACAATCTTACTTCTATGTTCGAGTGTACGAGTCGAATTTTGGTCGTTTCTCTCATCTAGCGGTTACGACTTAGTCTCCTGAACCGGGTAGCGGCTCGGATTTGAGATTTCTATGTTCGTTTGTGTTTATATTTTATCTTTAAATCTCTTAACATTTATGTTTTTGTTGTTGTTTTTTTATGCAGTACAACTTCGGAAGAGTAGGCGCAAGAGTAAGCTTCCTGCCGATATAGAGAACTTCTTGATCACTTGTCACAGCAAGAGGTGTGCTTGGAACACGTTCGACCGCTCTAGGGTTCTTGAGTCAACTCTCCGTCCCAAGAATTACGTTGACTCTCAACGCTCTTTCTACCATCCCGAGGAACTTGCTGGTTGGTAAATGTTTCCCTTTTCGGCTCTCGACAATCTTCAAGACGCTCAGATGTCTGCTAATCGTGCTGCAATGAAGGCCAAAGCTGAAATTGCTCAACCAGCGAGTGTGCCGACTCCTCGCATGGTATTACCTGTCGCCCCACATGACGGTCCTACCGCTCCCTCTGCTCCTGCTACCACTCCTCTTGTCCGTTCGAATAAAGAGGATAAGAGAGTCGGCAAGGCTCCTATGATGGAAGCAAGTGGTTCTGCTCTCGCTAAACCTTCTGATCGCTGACCTTTCATTGCGCAGGATACCTCTCGGTTTGCGGTGCGCGATCCTGCTCCTCGAGAATCCTTGAAGAGAAAGGTCTCGGAGACTGGAAAAGGGGGAGGTGGCGAGAAAAGGAAGAATTACAACTGTGACTTTGGGTACAACTCCAATGACCCAATCGTCTCTAACCATGATTCATCCTCCCACATCTTTCGCTATTTTTCGTTTCGATGGCCGCAGGCTTCCAGTGTTCTAGGACCTCCCTGCTTAAGATTATGAGAACTACAAGATGCTCTCTAAGAGTGTTGGCGAGGTAAGCTTCTAAAACTTTATCCTTTCCTACATTTTTATACTTGTCATTGAAATGTTCCTTTTTGTTTTTTCCAGACTTTGGGTTGGTACAATGCGGCGGCTCTCGACTCGTTTCGCCGTAACTAGCTGCCGCCAAGAAGCAGTTCGACTTGAAGGCCGCTGAAGATCGGATCGCCTCACTTACTACTGAGCTTGAGGCTTTATACCTTAAGCACGAGGATGACTTAGAGGTTGTTAAGCGGGCCAAGTAGCACCAACGACTTTGAGAGTTTGCGGAGGCTCGCGTGATACATGCAGAGAATGAACGTGTGGACATGTATAAGAAGTACAAGGCATTCAGAGACCTCAATGTTGCTCTCAGCAATGAGAAACTCGTACTTGAGGATGACAAGGCCAGTTTGATAGCCCGTCTTGATGAGGCCAAGGCGCGCCTCAATGCTCTCACTAGTGCCCGTGAGCTTGATTTAACCCGAGCTAAGGATGAGGCAAAGAAGGTAATCGCCAAGATGGCCGGGGTTGGGATTGAGCAGGTGAGACTTCACCTTGCTGCTCGAGATGCTGCTCGCAATTCTTTGGCATATTTTCACGAGATTAGTGCCAACCTTGAGCTTCTTACAAACATATCCAAGGGTGAGATTCCATATCTCAAGGCTGAGCTCGAGGTCCTTACTACTGATAGCGAGATTTCGAAGAAGGCGTATGTGAAAGTCGAGGCGAAGATTCCTCCTTTGGACTTAGATTGGTTTGTGCGGCTTTTTTTAGGTTCACTGTCTCCGCCTGCGACTTCTGAGGTTTAGCATTCTTCCCATGTTGCTACACCGCTTCTTACCCCTGTTAGGACCTCGCCTGTTCCACCTATCGATACTACGGTTGATGGTTTGGCTTTCCCTTTGGAGGATGCGCTGGCTCCCATTGACCAGTTAGGGTCCAACCTTGGTCCCAAGGTGGATGAGATGATAGAGGGGATTCGCATCGCTACCAAGGAGGATCCTACGCAGACCTAGGATTATCTTATCATTTTCACTCTCGGTGTCTAGGGACATATGTTGTTATCCCTACAACTTTATGATTTTGTTCTTTGCTCGGGATTACCCGAAGCCTACTTTGTTATTTTTGAGACTTTGTCACATTTTTCTCAGGACGACCTGATGCTTTGCTTTATTATGGATTTTTTTTTGGCGTATTCTTTTTGGTTGCTCGCTCGTTTTTTCTGCCTTTGCATACATTCTCAACAAGACTTAATCCAATTTTTAATCCATTCAACTTTTAATTTTTTCGATAGGTCACCACTCCTTTGTTTTATTTTGAGTGAATGCCTTTAACGCTCTTTTTCGCTTTCTAGCATCGTTTGAGCTTAGTTTGGAATCTTTATTGGTAGTCCGACCCTTAGATCTTAAACCTTTTGTCGGTTTTTGTTTGAGTTCATCCCGAGCTCACTTTAATCTTGAGTGCGGACTTTTGATTTGCAAACTCTTTTATATTAGCTTTTAGCCTAGCTTTTTTATTTAGCTTAGCTTTCAAACTAGCTTTTAATCTAGCTTTTTGATTTAGCTTTTAATCTAGCTTTTTGATTTAGCTTTTAATGTAGCTTTTATTTTAGTTTTTTTATTTATCTTTTTAATGTAGCTTTTATTTTATTCTTTGTTTTAGCTTTTCCGATGCTTGGCTCGCGCCCTTCGTGTGGGTGCGGTCCAAGCTCCTTTTTTTATTAAAAAATATCAAACTGAAAATGCAGAAACTCTTTTATTAATGTAAACGAAATACATAAATGTCATCGTGAACTTGGTTACAATGCCATCTTATACTTTGAAATCAAAGATATGATTTAAGATGCATCGCATTCCATGCTTTAAGGACTTTGACGCTATCTTCGGAATCGAGCTCGTATACGGCATAACGCACAACTCTCATCACTTTTTAAGGACCTTCCCAGTTTATGCCCAGCTTCCCAGCACCATACTCGGCTGTATTTGAGAACACTCGCCAAAGTACCAGATCTCCCACACTGAAACGTCGGATCCTTACCTAACAGTTGTAATAGCGAGCCACCGCAGCGTGTTGATAGTTCTGAAGTCTTGGTGACGTTTGATCCCGCTTCTTGTCTATTAGATCCAGGTTGTCCATCATCATCTCATCATTTCTCCGGGGATCCACAGTGTTAATCATTCTTCTAAGTCCGGGGACGGCGAATTTTGCGGGCACCACCACTTCCATCCTATACACAAGGGAGAATGGACTCTCATTAGTTGTCTTCTTGGGCATCGTTCGGCAAGCCCACAGTACACCATGAAGCTCATTGGCCCAGCCTCCTTTGAAATCTCATAATCTCTTCTTCAGGTTGTTGAAAGTCTAGTTTGCCGCTTCTGCTTGGCCATTTCCTTGAGGATATCTCGGCATTGCCTTCCTCAACCTTATTTTTCATGTTGAACAGAACGCCTCGAACTTGCTTGAGATGAACTGGGATCCATTGTCGGTAACTATCTCGTAGGGCAACCCGTGACGATAGATCACGATATCCATCGTGACATTCTTGAAGGCTCCTGATTCAATCCATTTAGAAAAGTAGTCTGTCAAAACTAGAAGGAATCTTCCCCCTCCCCCCCGGTCGAGGAATGAAGCGGTCCAACGATATCCATCGACCATCTCATAAACGGGTATGGAGAAGAGATAGAAGAAAGTTGCTCGGCAGGTTGGTGTATGATCGGAGCGTGTTTTTGGCATTGTTCACACCTTCGTGCATACTCCTCGCATTCCTTCATCATAGTTGGCCAGAAATATCATAACCGTTTAATTTTCAAGACTAGCGTCCTTTCCGGCGAATATTATACGCAAAAACCTTCATGGACTTCCATGATAATGGTCAATGCTTCTTCAGGTCCCACGCACACAAGGTAAGGTCCTGCGACACTGTTCTTGTAGAGAACTCCATCAACCATACAAAATCGTGCACTTATAATCTTCAGCTTTCGCACTTGCCACTTGTTGCCTGGAGTTTTTCCTATTGTAATGTATGCCTCGATCGGTATTCTCCAATCTCTGTGCTCTTCACCCGAATCGTCTGGTATTTGCTCTTCTGTTGCAACAGCTTGTTCCGTGCTGAGCGGATTGTTGGCATCCGAGTTGGGTGGAATATCGGTAGGTCCTATGTTTTTCGCAGGAACTCGCTCAGGGTCGAGCCGACTGCCCACATGATCATTCTCTTCATCGGTGACTCCACCCGACTCGAAGTGACCGCTACCTTGGTCCACTACTTCCACTCCAATTTTATCCGATTTGTCTTGAATTTTGTCATTCAAAACGATGTGGGAGTCGAGGTCATTGCCGATTGGTGTAAGGTTTCCTTTGATAACTTGCTCCTGGTCAAGGATAGCGCCTGCAGCTGTGTCCCCAGGGGTCTGTTGAGAATGTCTCCTCATGTGGTAGGCCTAAGTGAGAGGCATCTTGATCAGTGAAGCTTATCTTACTTCCAAGACCTGGAGTGTGTCTTGCTTTCCCATATTCCGCCTTTCTCACATATGACTTCACCAAAGAAACTGATTCTCGGCAGTGTCTTGATCCCCCCATGATGAAGTCTATATGCTTCTTTTGAGGAGCCTTTGAAGTGCCTCCTCACTCTGGACTTCGTGGTCTCTTCCCTGCGGGAGCTTCTCTATTTTCCTCCGGGGCTTCCATCTCGCGAACAATCGCCTCCAAGTCAATTCCATTTTTCAGCTCTCCTTTAGCGAATTTATTACTAAGGAAATTCTTCAGCTTGAAGCACTCATGTGTGGCGTGGCCGTTGCATTTTTGTAACTCGCAATAAGCCTAGGTCGCGTCCTAGCATACGCGGTCCATCTATGCTCTTCTGTTTCCGCCCTCCTTTCTCTAGATTGTACGTGTGAGACCCCTTAAAAATCCCTCGGAATTCCTTGTTGCCTTTTTCTCAAATTTATTTGGCGAGAGGGTTGTATCGGAGGTTCCTCTCATAGTCTTGAATTTCTTGGAGAGAGCAACTTTCTTCTCTTCGTCAATCATCCAGTTTGCGGAGCGATGGAGAGCGTCCTCAATCGTCAGATCGAAACAGAATGTGGGACTCATGCCAGAGTCCGTGTTTGAGTGCAGCTACTGCTATCGACTCACTTATGTTGGCCACCTTTTCCTTAACACTCTTGAAACACTCGATAAAGCGTCGAATTGATTCATTTGGACCTTGACTTAGAGTCCAGAGGTCAGTATCTGAGGTTCCTTTGTCCATGAAAATGGAATAGTGTTTCAAGAATGCCGTCGACAACTCTGTAAAGCTGTCAATCGACCCCCTCCAAGTTGGAATAACCACTCAAGAGCCGATCCTATCAAGTTTTTGACAAAGTTTTTGCATTACCCTGCATCTTTTTCTTTATCGCTAAAATGTGCCGTGGTGAGGACAATTCTGAAGGATGTCATGTGCCCCTTTGGGTCCGACTTCCCTTCATAAACAGGGAGTCTTAGCTTTCCAGTGTCTCTTATCCGTGCTTCGGCAATGTGTGCGGTGAAAGGAGTATTTTGTATCTCCGTGATCACGTGATCGATCTCTGGGGCCGTGCTAGCGACTCTATGGACCTTCGAGGTAATTGCAAGCAGCTCGGCATTCGCTTTATCAATAGATCTTTGGAGTGCATCGTAATCGCGATCCCTTTGCTCGTGTGAACTCCTTCCCAGGGTGTCTTTGGCTCTCTGCATGGAGCTTGGAGTGTACAACTCTCAAGTGTCTCCTAGAGTTCTTTGGTTTTCAGCTCTCCGGCTTGCATCCAGCAAGCTCTCGCTTCTCCGCTGCGAGGGTGGGACATCCTCAGCTCTTGATAGTAGGAATTTTGGGTTCCTAAGGAGCTATCAATCAACCCACGTTGTAGTATGGGTTCTTATGTCAATCCATAATGGGAGTGTACTAAGTAGTGAGAATGTGTTTGATGCTTTAAAGTCAAGCTGATGTAAAAAGGTTTTGGGTGTTAAAAGGTCCTAAGTGCAACTAAAGTAAAAATGCATAAAACAGAAAAAGGCTTTAAACACTTTGGATGCAAAACAGAGAAAATGCAAGAAAGGTAAAACATGCAATCAATGGTAAGGTCGTTCCTGACGACAAAGAGTAATTGACTTGGGAATCCTTCCTCGGCTACCTAAGTACCTAACATACCTCAAAAAATGAGCTAACCCCTAGACAGTAGCTCTACTAACAATCAATTCCAATGTCTTGGGAACCAATCTCAAGCAAAGTAATCACATACTAAACTGTCGTCATAGACGGCGACTACCTAACATGCATTAACCTCTACTACCCTAGCTAAATCGTTCCATACATCTATTGACAGAGAAGTGGAAACGAATCTCTGCAACCCCCTCGGTCCGATCACCTGCAAATACTCACCTTTCGGTGTTGCAGGGCCTAACGGCGGGCCTCCATCCCTCTCGGGCAAGAGTGCAATCAGCATTAAGCTGAGAAGGTCCAAAAGGGATATAATAACCAAACAACTTAGGTACCTAAGCAAACCCAGAACATCAACCCTTGTCTACCCCCACCCTCAGGAACTTGGATGACTACTTACTACTCATGGGAGTAGAAGCAGATGAAAAAGGAAACGAAACTACAAACTTAAACATGAAGATCTATGAAGAACAACAAGAACACAAACACAGAAACGAAGAACATCAACAAAAATGCAAACTTAAAACGAAAATCAGGATGCAAAAACTATAGAACAACCTAAAGCTAAGCAAGGAAATAAAGTAAAAACAACAGATTAACTTGAAACTTAAAAGAAATCTGGTTTTTACACCAAGAACATGAAGAACAAACTAAGAAGTGAAAAACCTAAGACAAAAACTAAAAAGGAAAGAAAAACTAAGCTTCCTGCAAATGGAGGCAAATTAGGGTTTTTATAGTGTTCAGAGAAAATCCCTAATTCGCACTAAAGACAAAATGCTAATCATTGTCTTGGATCTTGGGCATTGATTCAGGTGGTATCCGGATTCGAGTTGGTCGGGTCGGAGCGTGTTTACCTTCGGGTGGTTGAGTGCACAATCGATCTGGACTAAAGGGTGTTTTCTTGGGATTGATCCAGCTTCGTTGCGCCCAAACTTCGTCTAAGGTTGGGATCGATCCCGGCGTTGAGTACCTGAGATCGATCCCAACACAAGTGAGATCGATCTCATGAGTTGTCTTCTTAGTCTTGCTTCGTCTTTGTGCACCTCCTTGGCTTTGTTTGAGACTTCACCAGAAACGTTGGAAACATGACTGCGAGATCGGTTTCATTTTGTTGCAGAACTGCCTGAGATCGATCTGGGTTCGTTGCAGGATCGGTGTGGAGTGTTGTTGGGATCGATCTGCATTGAGTTGAGATCAATCCCGAAGGTGCTGAGTGGGATCGATCCTGTTTCATTGCTGGATTGCCTGGGATCGATCCTGTATTGAGTTGGGATCAATCCTGCAGTTGCTCGGAGGTAAGTTCAGTCCATTCCACAGTTGAGTGCTGTGTCCATTCCACAGTTGAGTGTTGTGTCCATTCCACAGTTGAGTGTTGTGTCGATTCCACAGTTGAGTGCTGTGTCCATTCCACAGTTGAGTGTTGTGTCCATTCCAACGTCAAGTGCTGTTTTTTTTCTGAAATTTCTCAAATCCTTCCCAAATATACCTGAAACTCATGAAAAACCTTCAAAATTCGTGCATATGCAAATTCTAATGCAAAAGTCCTAAAAACACTAAACTTAGTGAAATCAACCATAAATGTGATGTATGCACGCTTTTAGACCTCATAATTGATGCTAATTGTTAAGTAAAAATCGTGAAAATTCAGAGTCATCAACTCTCCCCAAACTAAATCCTTGCTTGCCCTCAAGCAAGTAATTCAGAAATCCGGGAGTGAGGTTTGAAAGTGGGAACTCAGAACCAAAACATGCTGCAAACACAAGTAG
>OVBE01011075.1:0-14456 GCA_900406425.1 Iberis pinnata
CGAAAATCCGAAAAACCCGACCCGAACCCGAACGGGTACCCGAATGCCCACCCCTAGTCTATTGTAGTCGGTAGTCGTAGACTTTGCTTGACAATATTTGACATGGTTTAAAATTTTATGGTACTCATTGAACAAACAATGGAATGCAAATTGTTGCAATTCAAAATAATAAATAGAATAAGATTAGAAAAATTAGTGGAGCCAAAATAAGTGGAATTGTATTCTACTTATTCTTCTACAATTTTGAGGAGGAAATATTTTCAAAAGAATTGGGTTTTATTTCTTTGATAGCCGAAATGTTTCTCGAACATTTTTGTTATTGGATACATGGTTATTTTTAGAGGAATATTGTCGAATTTATAATTTCTTCCAATTTTTTCCCTAGAAAATAGCAACCTTTTGTACCCTAAATTTATTACTCAATCTTTATTATAATAATCGATGTTTAAAGTTTTTGCACAATTCCTGGTACGATTCCTCACCCAGGCATTTGTGTTCCCCCTATTACACAGCCTGATCTATGTGTAAGGGCGCTCCTCCGAGAAGATGGGACCACTTGGAAGACCCAAGTTCTGAAACAGTTGTTTACACCAGAGGTGATACCATATATTTTGAGTTTGCGTCCTTCAGGCTATCGTGAGGATAGTTACTGTTGGCATTTCACTACTTCAGGTTTGTATATCGTCAAATCCGGGTATGAGAGGTTAGCCTCCAAATTGGATTCCGAATTGCTGTTTGCCACACAATTACCTTCGGTGAATGCTCTTAAGGAGAAGGTATGGGGATTAAAGGTACCCCCAAAATTAAAGCATTTTTGTAGCAAGTCATCTCTGGGGCATTAGCGGTAAATACTGAGCTTGCCAAACGGAAACTGCGAATTGATCGAATGTGTACGCGATGTGGAGAGGCGGAGGAAAAAGTTAATCATGCGTTATTCACATGCCCACCGGCTTTCCAGACTTGGGTCTTGTCCTCGGTGGTAACTCGGTCAGGTGTTTTCCTAACGTCAAATCTATTGGAGAATGTTCAGTATTTATATTCTCAAGCCACTTCTGACACTCGTGGCGGCTCCGTGAAGAATGAGTACTTATGGATATTATGGTATAATTGGAAAGCACGTAATGCTAAATTATTTCATGAGCGGATTTGGGAACCACCATATGTGTTAACTCTGACAGGGAAAGAGGCCTCTGATTGGTGTTATGCCAATAATAATATTTCACATCAATCCACTCCTAATCCGACAAGAGGACCGGGCGTGCAACTCTCTGCTCGACCATCTGAATTGAATGCATGCTTTGTCGATGCGTCATGGGCCTTGACAGATGCTTTATGTGGTTTAGGGTGGATTTTAACGGGATCAAGTAAGGCCCCGGTTGTTATGGGGTCCAGAGGTGTGTTCCGGAGGATTTCCTCACTTCATGCGGAACTTCTAAGTCTACTTTAGGCAATGCAGTGTCTTCACAGGTTAAATTATCAATGTCGGCGCTTCTTCACCGATTCCCAAGAGCTCATTCATATGCTAGAAAGTTCTTCCGATTGGCCAACATTTGCTTCGGAGTTGCATGACATGGACAGTTACAGATGGCAATATCCAGATGCTCAGTTTCAATACAGACCGTGTTTATTGAATCGACACGCAGATTTTCTGGCCGGCATGGCGAGCAGACGTAATCGCAGTTTCACTTTTATAGGAGTTCAGCTTCCTTCGTGGATGTTGAGAGACCCTTCTTTATCATTCTAGTTTTTGTTGTTCTTTTTATTTTGGTGGAAAAAAAAAAGATTTTTGCACACTATTTATTAAGCTAAAACATCTTTTAATTTATTTATTTTCTATAAAATAACATTAATTATAATCAATTTACCAATCAAAAATTATTCAGTAGAATATTAAGGATATATAGCTTAATTTATGCACAGAAACACGAAAAATAAATTAATTTGAAACAAAATAATTTCTCAGTATCACAAGGGAATATAATTTTCTAAAAAAATGAAAAATATGATTGTCTCATAAATTGTGTAATTGATTATTGTCTTGAAAAGAAGTTTTCTTTTGAATAGGAAATTACAATTTGATTGACATTTTAAAATTTATATTTGTGAATGACTATTATAAATTATAAATAGACCAGCTATGAATTTTCCTAGTGGTTAATATACATCATATGAATCTTGTAACATCATTACAGGATAAGGGCCCATCGCCCAGGGCCCAATAAGACCAAGCCCACCTCCGAAATCTGATGCCGCGAAGTCCACTCCACAGGATCGACGAGGCAGGTGGAACCGTCGACAAAACAGTGCACCTAACCTCCTGTAGCTCGGCGAACAGTGACTTACGGACCGACTCGCCGGAGGAATATGATGCCTAGCCAACTGTCCTGCGTAGACAAATGATGACAAAACGAGTATAAATAGAAGATGAACTCGAAGTAAAAAGAGGTTGGCATTTATAGAGAG
Source organism: Iberis pinnata (assembly GCA_900406425.1). Classification (NCBI taxonomy): domain Eukaryota; kingdom Viridiplantae; phylum Streptophyta; class Magnoliopsida; order Brassicales; family Brassicaceae; genus Iberis; species Iberis pinnata. The sequence goes on from OVBE01011075.1 coordinate 2,464, forward strand.
AGAGAAAGCTTTAGAGAGAAGTTAGGGAAACATATCGATGACCTGAATACTTTTATAAAATATCAGAGCGCGTCGGATCTGTCGACGCGCCTCTTATTGCTTAACTTGTAATTTTACTTATCAAATATGAACCCAAATCTAGGGATCGACGATCCTAAACTCAACAATCATGCCAAGAAGGTCATATCCTGTTATATATTGATTCTCATTTCAATTTATTTTGTTTTCATTTATTTACTATATGAGATTTTTGGTATCATTAGAAGTTTCCAAATTTATATGCATGTGTACAGAAGTTAACTTGTTAAAGAAACAAGACTTGGAATATTTAGTTGGCAATAACGTGAACTTAATGACTATGTAAAGACAGCAAAAAGATTAAATTTCAAGAATGGTTTTGTTTGGTCTTCTCAATTCTTCAAATCTTTTTAAATTCAATACACTTGTTCATAAATCATCGTCATCTTCTACCCAAAAAGATTAGAACTTTAATCATTCAAGAACCATTCTTGTTCTCTCCAAGATTTTAAGCAAATAGTCTCTTTTGGTATGTTCTGTTTCCTATTTATTCTTTAACTTGAGACTCATTCTTGGTTGTATTATAATTTTCAGCTTAAAAATGTATCTATTCTTGTAGTGATTGTGATGGAGGAGGATCCTTTGGAAAATTCAAAAAGAGTTAAGCTTCGTGATGGAAGATTCTTAGCTTATAGAGAAGGAGGAGTTCCAAAGGAGGAAGCCAAACATAAGATCATTTTTGTTCATGGCTTTGGAAGCTCCAAAGATTTGCATTTCTCTGCCACAAAAGTAAAAGAAAATGCTCCTTGGAACTTGTCAATATTTAATACAATAACGACTATTATCTAAACTTTTTTTTTCTGTAAGAAGAGTTAGTTCAGTGTTCAAACAAAGCAAGAACGAGATTGCGATTCTTTTTTTCAATTTTCAATTTTTTAGTTAAGAAAACAGCTCATCTTTTTAAATAAAATTACGCAAATGTGGTTAATTTATTTTTTGTTCGTTTTAGATTGCGGTTTTTAAAATCTCATGACATGTGTACAGAGTCGGTCTTCAGGACAAGCAGAGCAAGCATGAGTTTGCGGTTCTTTTTTAGTTGAAAAATTTTATTTAAGAAAAACGGCCTATTTTTTGAGAAATTTTACAACTTCGGCCTATTTTTTTGTTGTAGATTGCGGCCTTTGCAAATTTTTTAAATCTCAGGACCGGTCCTGCTTGTGTAACCCTATGATCTCCCTTTGTTTAGAGAAAATTTCTGACTTGGATTTAGTTTTTCAGGAGCTAATAGAAGAGCTTGGGGTGTACTTTCTATTCTATGACCGTTCTGGATATGGAGAATCGGATTCAAACTCGAATCGTTCGCTGGAAACCGAAGTTGATGACATAACAGAACTTGCAGATCAGTTGAAGATAGGATCTAAGTTTTACCTTATTGGAATTTCAATGGGTTCTTACCCAACTTGGGGTTGCTTAAAACACATACCTTACAGGTAATTTAATTAAGAGTAAATTTGTATGTTGGAAACTTTTTGTTTTTTAATTTAGAAAATAGGTATTTTTATTTTTTAATTTAGAAAATAGGTAGTTTAGTTTTTTTATTTAAAAATATGTATTTTTGTTCATTCATATGAATCATTCTTCGTTCACACATACAACTTACAGTTCACATAAATCATGCATCATTCACATAAACAATTTATCATTCACATAAACCATTCACATTCATCATTCACGAAACGAAAAAGTACATAAATACAAAAACTTTTATAAAGTACCCTTTTAGCAAATTATAAAACTTTTTAGTACCTTGCTACCAAATTTTCTCTTTAATTTAAGTATTCTTTGAAACAAAAAAACAATTAATGCTAATTTAACTAAATTGTGACACTTTATGTATCTTCTTTGCAGGCTATCCGGTGTGGCTTTGGTTGCTCCGGTGGTTAATTATCGGTGGCCATCACTTCTCAAGAAACTTACAAAGGAAGATTACAAGAGAAGTATTATAATTAAAATGTGTTTGATGATATCAAAATATGCACCTAGACTATTACATTGGTTGGTTATTAATATATTCTTCCCATCAAGTTGTTCGGTTCTTGAAAACAGCTCGGTCTACTTCAACAGTCAAGACATAAAGGTGCTTAAGAGAACACCAGGCTTTCCCATGCTTACTAAGGTCACTCTCTATAGTTTCTTTGTTTATACATGGTTAATAGAGAAGTTCTGGACCGAAACTCATATATCTTTAATCTTTTTCATCGGAATTTGTTATAGAGCACTGATCAAGGGCCGGTCCTGAGATTTAAAAAATTTGCAAAGGCCGCAATCGACAACGAAAAAATAGGCCGAAGTTGTATAATTTTTTAAAAAAATGGGCTGTTTTCTTAACCAAAAATTTTAAACTAAAAGAAGAGCCGCAAGCTAATGCTTGCTCTGCTTGTGCTCAAGAATGGCTCTGCAGTGATGATATAGAACATAACGTATAAGATAGAGAAAAAATAGAGAAGATAGAGAATACAGAAAAATAGATAGAATGAAGAACATAAATATGTATTTCTCTAAAACTAAAATGTATAAAATATAAACCGGGAATTCTAGCTCTGGTGGTAAAGGGCTCACAGCTGTGAGTTCCGCCACCTGGGTTCGAATCCCGGCTACCGTCAATTGACATAGGGTGAATTTCGGCGGTCCTCATGGATATCCTTGGCGACTGTGGATGCTTGTGCCTAGTCGGAATCCTTCGGGGCTGCGGATCATTGATTATGTATGCTTCAGATTATGAAGATCACCTTTTAAGCCAATTTCATGATCTATTCTAGAACCAAAGTTTTGTAGATCATTGATTATGTAACCCATTCCAAAACTAAACTCAGGTCTCACACTAACTAACACCTGAATTGTGACATCTAATTTGTAGGATAAACTGCGAGAAAGAGATGTTTTCGATACTCTGATGGGCGATTTTGCAACTTGTTTCGAACAATGGGACTTCGAACCAGCGAATCTGAGTATTAGTCAAGAAAGCTCTATTCACATTTGGCATGGAAAAGAAGACAAAGTAGTTCCATTTCATCTTCAAAGATGCGTTCTTCAGAAGCAACCTTTGATCAATTACCATGAAATTCCTCAAGCAGGACATCTTATAGTGCATTATGATGGCATTTGTGATGCCATTCTAAAACAACTATTGCTCGATATAAATACAAAAAAAGCCTTGTTATAACCCATAACCTCACCTTTTGATGTTAGTATTTTATAAATATTATTGTATTCCCAAGGCCGGATTTGAAATTCTGGGGGGTTAAAACAAAATTCAAAAATTTGAGGTTAATATTTCATATATTTGTTTTTTGGGGCCACTATATATATAAAAATTTTGGAAGCCTATAAAATATGAGATCGAACTTATAAAAATGGGGGCTATAGACGAATGTTTCATCTTGCTGTACCCATGACTTATATTTGACATGGTTTTAATTTGAATTGGTATTCATTCATTGACAAAATCAGTGACTACTTACACTAAGAAAACAAGTGGTTCTATAATGTTTACATGTTTATTTAGGTAAAATTTATCAAAATTATCATAATAAAAATCTTTAATTAAATTATATAATAATTATTTTTAGTGTGATGTTTAGTGTTATGGTTGTACATAAAAATAAAAATAGTCTTAAAACTACACTAAAATAATGTCATTCCAACAGACAACTAGTGTTATAGGTTGAAGATTATTCTACACGTGATAATTATTTTAAGAAAAAAATTATTCAATATGTCATTTAATCACACAACCTAGATCAACTTCTTATTTTATTTTTAACAACAAAATATGAATGTTAACAAATAAAATACGTTAGATTTACATAATTTTTTTAAAAAAATAAGAAAAAAATTTTGAACTAAAAATTTAAATCCAAAAATACCACACACTCTCAAATGTTTCAAAATACCTCAAACACAAAAGTGGATTTTAAAGGTTTACAATTTACAATTTTGGGTTTGAGTTCACTAAATAGAGTTTAGGGTTTAGTTTTGAAGGAGGTGAGTTTGGTTTTGGTGATTTAGGGTTTAAATTTGAAGATTTAAAGCTATTTCAAAAATTTTGATATTTTTAGAACAAAAATATTTTTGTAGTTTATTGGAAAAAATTTGTAGTATTATTGAAACTTTCGAAAGTGGTTTTTTTAGAAAAAAATATAGTTTTTGATAGTATTTTTGAGAATCTCAATATTATATAGGTTATTCCACACCATATTCGCTATGCGAATATAAAATTATCTTTTAATAAGATTTGAACTATTAGACGGGTACATTGCATTTTACATAGTATTAAAAAAGTTAACCTAAAAAGAGAAAAACAATTTGACCCAAATATTATTTTTAAACCGGTTATTTGTCGTGGCATATATGGGTTAGATTTTGTAAAAATTTGGGTAGATCGAGCCCACAAAAATTAAGATAAGGAATATCCCAAAATCCCCCAATAAGAAAAAAGTTTGAGAAAATTGCTAATACCAAAGAACAATCATGAGAAGATTCCAAAACTCATATGGAAAAATTAAAAATATTAACTTGAGACTTGAGATTAGTGAGATGGCAATTGCGTTTGGGGTTCCACAAAAGATTTGTAAAATAGTTAATTAGTTTCAAGACAGCTAGTCAATGTTTTTGCCCCTAAAGGAATCACAAGAAGAATATTTGCTTTGTCTTCTCAATTTTTTTTATAACATTCAAGAAGACTACTTGCTTTTTCTTCAAGTAGCCACCATTTGATCACATAAAAATCAAATCTTTGACCATCCTTGATTCAAGGCAATTATTTTCTCTTCCTGGTATGTTTTTTTTCTAAAAAAAAAGTTGTGGTGTTCTTGATTTTGTCATTTTTCAAACCCAATTTTTTTTTTTTTTTTAACAGGGTTTTATTGATGGAGGATTCTTGTGTAAATTCGAATAGAATTAAGCTTCGTGATGGGAGATTTTTAGCTTATAGAGAAAGTGGAGTTCCAAAAGAAGAAGCTAAGTACAAGATCATTCTTGTTCATGGCTTTGGAAGTTCTAAAGATATGAACTTCTCTTCCTCAAAAGTACAAAATTGACTCTTTGAATCTTGTCTAGACGTTTTTTTCTTTCTTATCACTTTTAATCGGACCGGTCCAGTAGTCCAAACTATATGAAATTTTGTTTAGATGTTTTAAAAGCTTTTTCTTTGGGGTAAAAGACTGATTAGGATGTAGTTTTTCAGGAGCTTATAGAAGAACTTGGAGTGTATTTTCTGTTCTATGATCGATCCGGATATGGAGAATCGGATATAAAGGCGAAACGTACGCTTAAAAACGAAGTTGATGACATAGAAGAACTTGCAGATCAATTGGAGATAGGATCTAAGTTTTACCTTATTGGAGTTTCCATGGGATCTTATCCAACTTGGGGTTGTCTAAAACACATACCTCACAGGTAAAAAGCTTTTTTGTTGTTGTTGTAAAGTAATGAGAATTGGCTAAGTAAGTTGTGAATAGTTTAAGTGAAACGCGATAGAATATTGATAAAGAAAGAGAAACAAACGAATTGAGGCAAATACGTTGTGCTTAAGTCTTCTTTTATTGATAGATGTAATAGAAATAACAAAACTTTAAAGTTGCTTATATATATCCCAGTTTACTTAGGTCCACGCCAATTCTATTGGACCCTTTAATATTATTTATGTCATATTATAACAGACTACTTAGTATTCTGGCAGGCTATCAGGTGTGGCTTTTGTTGCTCCGGTAGTGAACTATCGATGGCCTTCACTTCCAAAGAAGCTAATCAAGAAAGATTACAGAAGAGGTTTGCTAAAATGGAGTTTAAGAACATCGAAATTCGCACCTGGATTATTACATTGGTGGATTATACAAAAGATGTTTCCATCAACTAGTTCAGTTCTTGAAAGCAATCCAGTTTACTTCAATAGCCAAGACATGGAGATTCTAAAAAGAACAACTGGTTTTCCTATGCTTACTAAGGTCATTCCCAAAACCATTTTTTCTCCGATTTTTTCGAAATGATCAAAATCAATAACATATTTTTATAGGATAAACTACGCGAAAGAACCAATTTCGACACATTAAGAGACGATTTTGTGGCTTGTTTCGGACAATGGGACTTTGAACCTGCGGATTTAAACATTACTAAAGAGAGTTGTGTCCATATTTGGCATGGAAATGAAGATAAAGTTGTTCCATTTCAAGTTCAAAGATGCATATTGCAAAAACAACCTTTGATTAATTACCATGAAATCCCACAAGGTGGACATTTAATCATTCATTATGATGGTATTTGCGACGCGATTCTTCGATCTTTATTGCTTGGTGAAGATCAAAATCTGTATAAACCAGTTCTTCAACTCACCATTTGATTAGTTTGTGTGTTTGTATAAGATTCAAATTTGATTCAAATTTCAAAAATATGTTCAAAAGTGTACAATGATGACATTATGCATATATATAAAGTGTTTGAATGTCTTACCTCTCCGGTTAACTTTCGCGGTTCTATTTGTGAGATAGTCCAATTCCACTATAGGAGGAAGCTTTAGCGTTTTCGATAGTCGGGCGTTCTTTCCAGTTCAACTTGGATTCTTCTTGTAGTTTCTCGGTTCTAAAAGTGTTTGCCGTTTAGTCTTATTGGTTTATTATCGATCATGTTTCGAGTTAGTCTTTGGGAGTGAATTGTTGGTTAGTCTTTTATTTAGTCTGTCTATTTTGGCCTTTTGGTTCTGGTTTTGTTTCCGGAGATATTTTCATTTTCTGCCGGCTTTAGTGTTTATTTCTGTTGGGGTCTGTTGTTTTCGTTTTCCGTTGTAATCGTTATATCCACCAGATGGAAAAAAAATATATATATAAAGTGTTTGAATGAAGAAACTGGAAACAAATCAAACAGAGATTGAAGAATTTTCATTGATGAGATGATTAAAGCGTGAATCATCATCACCATTGTTAGCTACAATAAGCTTCAAGAGATCAATAGTCTTCTTCTTTCCTTTAACACTTCCATTTTCAGCTACATATATGATTCCTTCCATAGCTCCTTCATCAGAACCAGAAGCAATTGCAGTTGAAACTTCTTTTCTAGCTTCATCTCTTCCAGATCTAGCTAAATTCAAAAGCGCAGCAATGGAGTTTTCTTTGATTCGTAAAGAAGATCCAGTACAAGGATCTAATAGATCTGCTAAAACATTAGCTCCTGAAACTTTCCTCATCTCTTCTTCACTTTCTTCACATCCAGCTACTTGCGCCATAACCGCCGTCGCATCTTCAACAATCCCGCAACGAGAGTCTTTGACTATCAATGAGAAGAGAGCAGGAATCACACCGAGTGAAATCATTGTAGATCTGTTTAACGGATGAAGAGCGATAGCGAACAGTGCTTTGAGTGAATCTTTGATAGATCTAGGATGTGAATCTGGATATTTAATGATATGAATCAAAGAGAAGATAATATCACGTTTAGATCCAATAATAGGTCGATAAGAATCTTCAGCGATGAGAAGACTATAAATCGTAGCGGCGGATGATTGAACAGCAGCTGCTGAAGTAGATGAATCGTGATGACGAAGAGCGTGAGAAATCGCATCAAGTAATCCACGTGAAGACATAAGAGATTCACGAGAAGTTATTGATAGATTAAGAAGAGTTGCGGCAGCGTTTTCTTGTGAAGAGTGTGATGATGAGTAAAGTGTTTCGGCGAGGTAAGGTATTGCTCCGGCGTCGGCGATGATTAGACGACTATTTGGATCTTGTTTGGAGATAAGTCTGAGTTCAGCTAAAGCAGAAGATCTTGTTTGTTCAGAAACGGAGCTGAGTTTAGTGACGATTGATTCGATTGATCTACGCTTTGTTGAATCCATGGTGAGTTTTTTGAATCTCTTTCTCTGTTTCGTTTCAGAAAACCTAATTTTCTCGATTTGGTGATGATGATGATGATGATGAAGTTCGTTGGACTTTTTCATATGAATAAGTCAGTTTTTAATTATTTATTTATTGTTTAATAAAGTTTAGAATAGTAAACAAAGAACGAGAGAGTCACCAAATTGGATAATTGATGAGATTAAAGAATAGTTTTCTTTTTTGAATATGGTAATGGTGAAATAAAATTAGTGGAAATTAAAGTTGCAATTTTTTTTTATAAAAGAGATATCGATAAATTTTAAGAATTTGATAATAAATAGTTTTACAAATTTGACTTGTATTTAAAAGTGGTTTCTTGTGGTCAAAAGTCCATAATTCTCTATTGGTCATCGAAGAATTTTGGGTTTTCACTTTTTTGGAAGCTTTATCGGTTGCTAGCTTCATGAGACATCTATTGTCCAAATGGTCTTCTTTTCTTTACCCCTTCTACGGAACAAATGCCTCGTTTTCGGTCTAGACAAAATATCCGTTAAATCCGCTTTAATATGTTATTTGCTTCGAATTGATTCGAAAAATCTAGATATGTAATATTATAAAACAAAACAAATAGTAAAATGTTATATCCGTGAAAAATGAGAACAAATACAAATATTTTTTTTAGAAAGACTGGATATCCGCTCCTATCCGTAAACTTTACTATAATATATAGTTATTGATATATTTGTACGGTAGAGTAATATAAACTAATTTTACGAATATATAATAATAACATAAAAGCAATAATATTAATAGAATATATGAGACCTATTTTATGAAAGTAAATCCTAAATATTAATTCTAACGGTTAACATTTATTAAAATATAAAAAATAACATATTATTAAACGAATAAATAAAAAAATCGTTTAAAATATATCGATTTCTCTCATTTCTCTTATTTTTTCTCTAATTTCTATGTTTTAAAATATAATTTTGTTATTTTTATGAATATTTTATATTTTTTAAAAAATATTTGAAAAACGGATTGGACCAGAGCGGATATCCGCAAATATTAGTAAATATCTCAGAAATCCGAACATTTCGAAGCAAAGCGGATCAGATATTAACTATCCGTAGCGGATCGCGAATACTGCAAATTTTCATGATACCCGCTCCATGCCAAGGGCGGACCCACCAAAAGAGGAGGTGGGTCAAGTGAACCACATAAAAACTATTAAAATTTTACATTCAACCTAATACTAAGAGAACAATGTGGCATAGGTGGTAGGTTTTGTGTCTTTGAACCACCCCAATTATGGTTCAAATCCTTCCGAACTCATTTTTTAGTTTTTTTTAAGTAATGTTTTGACTATTATATGTGGGCATTAAAACCTTTAAACTTATTTAGTAATACAATTTTCTTTCGATTCAGTTCGGTTTTTTTTTTTGTTTGGTTTTTTCTTTAGCTTTTAATTCGGTTTTTCATTTAAAAGTCATTAAAATGTATACAAATAGTAAGTTTTTGATATTTACTTAGTTATTGTGTAAAATATATATATATATATATATATATATATATATATATAAAGTACAAAATTCTTTGTATTTTTAATTTATTTGGTTCTGGTTTTTTAGTCCACCAAACACGGTTTCGGTTTATGTTTTCCGTTTTCTTAAATGATCAAACATAAAGTTTATAAAAAGAATTTCAGTTTTGTTTTGGTTTTCAAATTTTCTGTCCAGTTCGGTTCGTTCTGATATTTTGGTTCTAGTTTATTTTCTAACTCCTAATTTTTGACCGAGGTAAAAAAAAATTCTGGGACCGCCATTACTCCATGCCCACCCCTAGCCATTTGCATGGGAGGCGTTGCGAGTTTTAACTGATACAATTTCTCCTTTATGTTTGTTAAGTGATATCTTTCAGAGTATTAACTAGACTTCCCCCACCTTCTGTACTCAACGACAGTAAACTCCCCACCCTCCTTTTGAGTTACTTGTGAAATTAATTTCGTCTCATTTACTTTAGTCCCTACCTTTTCCATTGTGTTTTTTGGGCATCCATGTATAAGATGACCATACATACCACATCCTGAACAAATGTTTACTAGTCCCTCATATGCAACTGAATATCAAAAATGTACGGTTCCCTTAAGTGGACGACAATGATTAACTTCCACACATATTTTTGCAAAACGCGCTCTTTCAAAGTTCAAAAGTCAAAAAGTCTACCTTGATTGGTTTTCCAACCCCTTTAGCAATACCCATCAAAATCTCCTTATGGTAAAGGTTGATAGGTATGTTAGAGATCCGTATCCATACTGATATTGATGTTATGATGATATCATTACTCAAGGGGTCAAAATCAGGGGTCCAAACTTGTACAGTGAGGTAGTTGCCAAAACTCTCCATAGTCCGCTAGTCAATGCCATCAAATACTCATTCTCCATCTCATAACGGATCATGAAAAATTGTCGTGGCAGGTCTATTACGTGCATGGCTCCTTGCAGCTTCCACATCTTTTTTAGATTCCTCGTCAAGTTAACTATGGAAACTTGTCGACCCAAGACTTTTACAATCATATATTTTTTCCAAAGTCCATTCATTGCATCTATTACTTCTTCTCCAATCGTAATGACTGGTTCTCCATCTTCTCCATTCGGAAAACTCACATTCATACGTGCCTAATGAACTTCACATCCAAAACACTCTCAAGCTTCCACCACCACTCATTGCACCCACTATCTTTTCCCACGTCTTTCTATTATATAATTTTTTACACCAACTGTGATAATGTAAACTGATCAAAATATTAAAATCTTATTTTTAATATGTTCATATTGTCAATTATCTACATAGAAACCATGCATTTTGTACATCAAAGATGATAGTTTAAATTAACCAAAATGTCTGATCAAATATCCTGCCAAAAATAAACAAAAAATTGTTAAATCGTTCCATTGTCTAAAACTAAGGGCTAAATAGATATCAACCTAATAACTCCGTGTCTAATCTATGGCATTTCCAAAAAGAAAAGTGGTTTATGGCAACTTTTGTAAGTTTTCAATTGGAAAAATATCATTTAAGTATCGAATTCTCAAAAAGTGTTAGAAAAAATACTAAACTTTTCTTTTTTTCCAAAAATTACTCAAGTTTGTGTTAAAATACCAAATTCTTTTTGACTTAGCCAATCGAATGTCAATCTTAAATGTATTAATAGATGGGGGAATTAATAAAATAGGCTAAAAATAATATAGTAATAAAAATAATAGGCCAAATCTTTTTTAATTAAAAATATAGTCTATTTTAAAGTAAATAATTTTACTGAACAACATAATAACTGTGCACAATAAATTTACAGGGTCATTGTGCGTATATAAACTCTACATATTAACTTTACCAAAAAAATCGATCATGAAGAAAACAAACTTTACCTAACAAATATTTTTGCGGATTGTATATAACAACTATGCGTATAATCTCTATTTAAAAACTGTAACTTTTCAAAATAAGTATACTAAACAACTTTTACCAAAATATGTACAATAACTAAGTAATCGTAATAATTGTGTGTATGCAAACTTTATATATTAACTCTACCAAACAAACTCAATCACGAAAACTGTACCTAACAAATAGTTGTGTAGAAGAAATTATTTGAAAACTATACCTAACAAATACTTTTACGAAAACAGTATAACAACTCTGCATAGAAACTCTGCTTAATAACTATAACTTTTCCAAATAATTATATGTAACAACTTTTACAAAAATATGTACAATAAGTATACACAACAACTAATTTCATAAATAACTTTTCCAAGAAACTGTACTAAATAAAAGTGCATCCAGATCAATATAAAAATCAATACAAAATAACTTTTCATAACAATTTTGCGGCGAAAACTTTACTAAGAAACAATGCGTAAATCTCAGTGAAAGAACTATACATGTTAACTCTACCTAACAAATTTGGAACAAACAAACTGATTTAACTATGCACAATAACTCTACCGAACAAATCTGCATAGGAATATTAATTTATAATCATACCTTTTTCAAAGATTTAAAGAGTTTCTATGTCAAATTGTTGGCTCTAAAAGGTGTTTAATGA
>OVBE01011076.1:0-14293 GCA_900406425.1 Iberis pinnata
ACCTAGAAAGATCTTGATGGTCCTAGACCATAAGAGGTAGTTGGTTCCTTTCAAAAGGGCCGGAGCATTTTGACTTTTCAAAGAATCCATGTCGAGATTGTTGAACCGAGAGATTAGNGGTCACATGTTTCCATAGTCCTTCCCACCTAGAAAGATCTTGATGGTCCTAGACCATAAGAGGTAGTTGGTTCCTTTCAAAAGGGCCGGAGCATTTTGACTTTTCAAAGAATCCATGTCGAGATTGTTGAACCGAGAGATTAGTGTTTGAGATTTAAAAGATTTAGGAGAATAAGAGATTTGTTGCGGAAGAATGATAAGAATGGAGCGTTTAACGCTCTGATACCATGTTGAAATTCAATGTCTAAGACTAAGAATCAATAAGAATCATGAAGAAGAAGAAGAGAGAATGTGAGCTTTTAAATTTAGAGAATGGAGGTTTTATTTCTCCTTAGTCAAAATAGGTTCAAGACGTTACACATTTTATAAGCAAAAAGAATAAACACCTCAAACGGTCAAAAATACAAAATAGGAAAGTCTCAGGTGCCTCGACCAAATCACCCGAGACAAATCGGGCTTTCGTCCTGACAGCTCGAGCTAGACGCGTGCGTGGCCTAGTGGGTGATGCACAAAATCTTCACACGTGATTTCCTTCGTCCAAACGGTAACTTTCCTCGAGCCATCTTCTTCTAGAAGGTCTTTAAAAATATTTGACATATGTTTGAAGTGGTTTGGTGCGAAAGGCTTGAGTGAAATAAGTTTTGGCCCACTAGTCCATTTTATGCGCATTATCGCATGGGCCTGGCTCGATGATCAATCGGGCCATGGCTCGAGTGTCTCGATGGTCCACTCTCACCTTGATCCATCTTGTCCAAGTTAACCCGAAACTTGTCTTCTCCTTATTCTTTGAGTGTTTTCCTTATGTCTCAATAATAGGTGTTTGTTGATACCAGGTTTGGCACCTGCCCTAAAAGCCCATTTCGACACAAGGCCCAGCTGGATGACCGACGTGGCGAAGAAGAAGGGCCCAGGAAGACAGAAGTTAGATGGGCCGACCTGACGAGCTGGGCTGTCCAGCTCGTGGCCCATTAGGTTAAAAAAATGTAATTAGTGTTTTAACCATGTATTTTCACTATAAATACCCATGTAATTGTTCCTAAACGATATATGAAATTCTTCAGAGCTTTTACCCACATAATCTAAGACCTCAACTTATTGTTAAGTCTTGATTCAACAGTGTTGTATGAAGTGTTTGAGTGACTAGAACAAAAAATTAAATTAGAACTATAATAAAATAAAGTATAGAAATACTTCAAAACTTATGTGCATGTTTTGATCGTTTTGGGTTATTTTGGGTTATATGAAGTTTTGATCGTTTAAGATGTTATATTTTAGTTGTGCAAAATATTAGGCTTTTGAAGTGGGTCATAGATTAACTATAACACTTCATAAAGTTTGAACAAAATATTTTCAAGTTTTGAACACTAAACTTGAAGTTTTGGGTTGTGCAAAACTTTAAGATGTTCTATATTTTCATGTTTCCTCAAATTGACAACAGCCTAAATCTCATCGGTGTGCAAAACGATCAAGTTTTGAAGTTTTTGTGCATATAGGCTTTCTTGTGATTTAGGGTTATATGAAGTGTTATAAACTTCAAATCATAGCAATGAAGTAACTCAATGAAGTAATCTCAAATTTTTGTGCTAACAGATTGAGTGACTTGAAATTGAGCAAAACTATATGCACAAAACATTATGATGTCCGCTCAAATTGAAAATCAATTTAAGATATATGCATAACACTTCATAAAATATAGAACATTTTGGGTTAGTTTGTTCTAAATCTCATAAACTATATCATTGTTCAATCTTAAACTTCAAAACTTGATGAAAAATATAAACTTCAAAACTTGAAGTGTTAAACTATATGCACACAAACTTCAAAACTTGGGTTATATGAAGTTTTGAAGTTTAAAATCACTCAATTAATAAAATTAATGCAAAACTTAAACAATCTAATCATTCAGAGTATATATGAAGTGTCAAGTGAGGTTACATCTTAGTGAAAATAGAGATTTAAAGGTGTTCTAAACTATAAGAAGTTGGGTCATATATTGATCAAAATTCTATATAAAACGATCAAGTTTTGTTCTAGTCACTCAGAACACTTCATATAACCCAAAACTTCAAGTTCTTCATCTCAAGTTTATATGTTCATGTAACAAAAATCTCATAGATGTTCTATATTTTCATGTTTCCTCAATTTGACATATAAATCATAGAACAAAACTATGACAAACTTGTGAACAAAATTTTTTGAACACTTCATATATATATAAATATGTTTTGTTTTTAACAAACTAGTTTTTTATCTTGTTATATGAAGTGTTCTATATTTAAACAATATCAACTATCTATGCAAACTTATGACACCATCAACCTTAAACGAGCAATACTATATGAATAAATATGTTTTCATGTAGTTTTCATGTCTTATAACACAAATTAAAGATGTTTTGAGTGACAACAACTTAAATCTCATATATATGATTTAACACCTTAAAGGGTTATATGAAGTGTTTTGTGATTTTGAATTTTCATAACATCTATGAGATTTAGGCTGTTGTCAAATTGAGGAAACATGAAAATATAGAACATCTTAAAGTTTGTTCTAGTCACTCAGAACACTTTATATAACCTAAAATCACAAGAATATATAGTTTAAAATTTTGCACACCTATGAGATTTAGATCAAATATTTAACAAAAACTATATGCACACACTTCACAACTTTAACAAAATTTAAAACACAAACTTCAAAAATCATCTTCATATAGTATTGATCGTTTTTGTTTTAATATAGAACGATCAACTTGTTCTAAAACATCTTAATATAGATTAACATGAAAGTAAAAGTTTATATGAACACTTCATATATGATCTTATTAAACTATCAAAATTGAAAATGACTATAACCCAAAATCTATTTAAGTTGTTTTAAAGTTTGTTCTAGTCACTCAGAATCACAAAAAAACTATATGCACAAAAACTTCAAAACTTGATCGTTTTGCACACCTATGAGATTTAGGCTGTTGTTAAATTTATAACATATGAAGTGTTCTATAATCACTCAAAACTTTATTTTTTATAAATTCATGTTTCCTCAAACTGAACACTTCATAAAATATAACGAAATATTAAAGTGTTTTATATAAATAGTTTTGTGATTAGGCTGTTGACTAGAACACCTTGATATATAGTGTTAAACAATAGCACAAGTGTTGTCAAATTTTATCTTTGACAACATATAGTTTTGTCACAAAAACTTAAAGTGTTTCAATTACTACTTTATATGAACTTTAGACAAACTAATTTTTTGTTCTATATGTTGTCAAAGATAAAATTTGACAACACTCAAATTTTAAATAATGTTTAAATTTCAAAACACTTCATATTGTTTTGAAATATACCTGAATTAGTTTAAACATGTCGTGATCATAAATTTTGGGTTATATGAAGTGTTCTGAGTTTTGTTCATCTCATAGGTTATATTTAAGGTGAACATCTTAAATTTGATCACTCAAAGTTTAACCTCACATAGGATGTTGTCAAGATTAATTTGAAGCCTAAACATGAAGTGAATATGACAATATATGAAGTTTAAAACATGCACAAATATAACCTATTATATATTAATTTTGAACTATATGTAATATTAATACGTTCTAGTCAATCAGAACATATTTGTGCATAAATATAGTTTTTGTGCATTTTAAGACATTAACCAAATGAACTGATGTTTGCACATAAATATAGTTCTATAAAACTTTATAGAACATCTTAAAATTTGTTCTAGTCACTCAATATGACAAAAGAAGTGTTTTGAAATAACATATAGTTTTGTGCATATAGTTTTTCATTGAAAATATAGAACATTAAGATGTAAAACATCGCACAAATCTTGGATTATACTATATTTGATGTTCTATATATTCAGAACACTTCATATTTAATATGCACATATGACTATGTAACATCTAAATATATGATCGTATATATTTTCTTGTGCATAAAATGACTAACCCAATATATCTATGATGTTCAAGTTCATATAACCCAAATATGAACTTGAACAAAATTTAAAGTCTTGAACATACTATAAGTTTTAGAACATTTTCATAGGTTAGTTTTTAAAGGTATGAAAAACAATCAAGTTTTGAAGTTTTTCTGCATTTAGTTTTTCTTGTGATTTTGGGTTATATGAAGTGTTATGAGTGACTAGAACAAACTTTAAAGTTTTAAGATGAATATTGAGTCACACATATAGTTTTTGAATGATCACACCTTATAGGTATCATATAACTTTATATAACCCAAAACAGCATAGATCGTTTGTTCTAGTCACTCAGAACACTTCATATAACCCAAAATCACAAGAAAAATTAAATGCACAAAAACTTCAAAACTTGATTGTTTTTCACACCTTTAAAAACTAACCTATGAAAATGTTCTAAAACTTATAGTATGTTCAAGACTTTAAATTTTGTTTGAGGAAACATGAAAATATAGAACATCTTAAAGTTCGCTCTAGTCACTCAGATGACGTCATATAACCCAATTTAACAACAGCCTAAAAACTTCTTAAAGTTTTGTGCATATAGTTTTTCTTGAGATTTTGGGAGGTGTGCAAAACGATCAAGTTTTGAAGTTTTTGTGCATATAGTTTTTCTTGTGATTTTGGGTTACATGAAGTGTTCTGAGTGACTAGAGCGAACTTTAAGATGTTCTATTAAACATGCACAAAGTTTGTTACATGAAAAAATTAAAGGTGTTCTATATTGACAAACTTTATATAAATTGTTTTGTTAATTTGAGGTAAAATTGAACACTTATGCTCAAACATTGAAGTTATATGAAGTGTTTTGAGTGACTAGAACAAACTTTAAGGTGTTCTATATTTTCATGTTTCCTCAATTTAACAAATTAAAACACTTCATAGGTTGTTCAACATGACACACACACCTTATGTTCAAACTAAGATTAACTAAATATAGAACACTTATGTTTTAATGTTTATAGTTATTATGTTCATACAAATTCTTATATCATCAATAGATCAAGTTTTGAACATAAAATTTTTATAATACTCATATAAATAGAATAAGTAAATCTCAATAAATTTTGTTATATGAATATATAAAACAAAATAAACTTGAAGTTCAAAACAATATATATGAAAACCTTAAACAAGTTAACTGTTATCTAAGTATAAATTTAGATAAGTTTGAAGTTGATAAGTTTAAGTGTTCAAACTTAAGTTTTGAAGTTTATGACTAGAAATCTTGCATATGAAAATATTTTATAGAGCATATTTGTGCAAGAACATATAAAACATCATTAACCCAAAATAAAGTTTATATTGACAACACTTCATATAACCCAAAATCACAAGAAAAACTATATGCATACAAACTTCAAAACTTGATCGTTTTGCACACCTAAATTTAGAACATGTTCATAACCTATATTTAAGATGTTTATGAGATTTAACACTTCATTGTGTAAAACGTGAAGTTTGTGTGCACAATATAAACTCATAGGTATAGGTGTTAAATTTTTGTCATAAGTGACTATAGAAGTGTTCTAGTCATTTGAGTGATTGTTAAATCACATAAACATGATCATACCATATATTTAATGACACCTTATAAGTCAAATTTAGGGTTATTATGTATAATCATAACTATATGCACATATTTTCATGTTCACTTTTGTTGAAACACTTTAATTTAAAACATCATATAGTTTTTCATACCATGACTTAAGTTATATTCAGCGATATGAAGTGTTATATAAATGTTCTGATTGAAGTTTATAATTCGTCAACGTGTATTAAACAGCTTAGTTTTTCTTGTGATAAATCTCAATTTCGTAAGCTTTAAGATTTCATGTTCTAGTCACTCAAATTTGCGGAGTGTTAAACTTACAAAACAATCAACAGAAGAGTTGTTGCTCAAACTTCAAGTGTACATATGCACTTATGTTATAAACTTTAGGTGAACACTTATAACCCAAAACTTCATATAAAAGCCTATTTTCATGTGTATAAACTTATATAAGAACAATTTGACAACAGCTTAAAGTTCTTTTGTCATATGTTAGAGTTTACACTTCATAGCACACCTATGAGATTTCCATCTTAAACTTCATATTAGTCACTCAATGTAAGTTCATACAGCCTACAATCACAAGAAAAACTATATGCGCACAAACTTCAAAACTTGATCGTTTTGCACACCTATGAGATTTTTATGTTCTTGTGATTTTGGGTTATATGAAGTGTTCTGAGTGACTAGAACAAACTTTAAGGTGTTCTATATTGAACATCTTTTAGGTTTGAACTTATAATTTGTTATGAACATATTTTGCACAAAAACTTTTCAAAATATAGAACTTCATATATGAAGTGTGTTCTAACTTAAATCAACTTGATAGTTAAAACATATCAAATCTTTGTGAACAAGATCTTAATTATGTTTATTTGTTTTAAATTGTTCTAAATCACATATAGGTGTGTTCATTTAATAAAGTGAACACACTTCATATAAATTTATATTAAATCAATTACAAAACTATATGTTCTATAACATCTTAATTGTTCACATCTATGAGATTGTTCTAGTCACTCATAGATGTGCACAAATGTTGTTGTTTAAGCTTGAAAATATATACTAGAACATCTTAAAGTTTGTTCTAGTCACTTACAACAGTTCATATAACCCAAAATCACAAGAAAAACTATATGCACAAAAACTACAAAACTTGATCGTTTTGCATCTCTATGAGATTTAGGCTGTTGTCAAATTGAGGAAACATGAAAATATAGAACATCTTAAAGTTTGTTCTAGTCATCTATGATTTTGAGTTGTACTAATATTTGTTCTATATGAAGTGTTATAAACTTCAAATCAAAACTTAGATGTTCTAAAATAGAACATTGTTTGAACTATATGATCTATAGAAAATATAGAACATCTCAAAGTGGCATGTTCTATATATATTAATCAAATATAGAACATCTTGTGAGCATCTAATTAAGATTAGAACATAACTTCATATATTTATAAACATGAAAATTAGTTTACATTAATGTTCAACAGCCTAAATCTTCTGATTTTGGGTTATATGAAGTTAAACTTTAAGTTTGTTATTTTGAAGTATTATAGTCAATTATGAAGTTATGTGCATGAGTCTTTAAGATTTTGATTTGATAACGTGTTAAATCACTTCATGTTAACACAAAACTTCTATAATATTTTATGAAGTGTTATACAAAATCACAAAATAACATGTTAAATCACTTCATGTTAAATCTCATAGATGTGTTCAAATATATAGTTATATACCTATCACAAGAACATGTTATATGTTAAAAATAAGTTTTTGAACAAACACTTCATTAATCATATATGAAGTTTTCATGTTTGAAACACTCAAATTTTTGAGTGTTGACTAGAACATAAACTATATTTATAAAAACTTCAACATGAAAATATATATTAATCAATTGTCAAAGTTTGCAAACCAATCAAGTTTCTTAATTACTAGAATCTAGTCACATAGAACACTTCATATAACCCAAAATCACAAGAAAAACTTCAAGTTTAAAAACATATGAAGTGTAAGCTGTTGTTAACACCCAAAATCTATATGAAGTGTTGTAAGTGAATAGAAACAATACAATATATAAGCTGTATATACTGTCAAATTATATGAAGTGTTCTAAGTGACTAGAATAAACTAATGACAACATAACAATAATAGCTGGGTTATATGAACATCTTAAAGTTATGTATGAAAAACAATCAAATTGAGATTTTAAAATATATTTATGAAAAGCTGTCATATAATTTTTGAAGTTGAAAATTAAAGTTTGTTCTAGTTACTCAGAGGTGACTATGTTTTTCATATCTTAAATTTAATCTGAGTGACTTAAACATGAAAATATAGAACATATGTTACATAAGGCTGTAACCTCAATTTAACAAGAGCCTAAACTTCAAATCAAAATTTGTGCACATCTTGAGTAAATTTGTTCATATAGTTTTATATAATTTGACAACATCCTAAATCTCATAGGTGTGAACAACTTCATGTTTCATATAGTGTTCTAGTCATAAGTGAATAGTTTTATATATAGGTGTTCCTGCACAAAAACTATATTTTGGGTGATATAACCCAAAATATGAAGTTCATATAACACTTCATTGTCAAATTATTAGAACATATTAAGTTTTTCTATATCAGAAAACTATATACACACAAACTTCACTCAGAAAACACTTCATATAACTACATTAAGGCGGTTGTTCTATATTTGACCTAATAATGAACTTTAACAACATCCTAAATTTTGTAACATGAACACCTTATAGTTTTTTGGGTTATATGAAGTGTGAAAATATATGCACAAAAAATATAGAACACCTTTAATTTTGTTCTAATCATTCATAACACTTCATATAACCCTAAATTTGTCAAATCTAGGCTGTCGTTTTGAAGTTTGTGTGCATATAAATTGAGGAAATCTTATAGATGTACACTTAGATGTTTATATAGAACAGCTTAAAAGTTCATCTAGGTATGACTATAACATGACAAACATATAAATTAAAGGTGATCGTTAAACATTTAATAAACGATCAAGTTTCTAGAACATATCAAACTTGATCATTTTGCACATCTATGAGATTTAGGATGTTGTTAAATTGAGGAAATAAAAATATATCATGTTTCCTCAATTTGACAACAGCCTAAATCTCATAGATGTGCAAAACGATCAAGTTTTGAAGTTTTTGTGCATATAGTTTTGAAGATTTTTGAAGAAAAGAGACCAATCCATGGTGGATTGAGCTCAAGAACAATGGAAGATTCGAATGTTTGAGAGAAAAAGAGAGTTTTCTAAAAGAAGAAATTGTTCTTCATTTATTTCCATTTGGCGCATACAAAGTATTTATAGTAGAATACCTTAAACTTAGCCTAAAATGGTAAGTTTAAGGTTTACATTAGACAAAGGTAAAATGTAAAAAGGTAAAAGAAGAAGTCGCGTATGTACGGACGCGGAGGTGGTCCCAAAAGCACCTTTGACGTGTGTATGATGACTCATGATAGAAGTCTCGACCAATCTTTATTCCAATGGCTATATTCTGCTTCTAGAACCTTTATTAGAAGGAAAGGCTCGGTGAAACTTAATTTGGTGCATAGACCGTTGGTTTTTGTCGAGACTTTCTTTTGAAAAGTTTTCTCTCATCTTCGATAAGGCCAGGATCGATAAACTGCGCATGGTCAGCCTAGTCTGTCTGCATGGTCAGCCTAGTCTGTTGCGATACTTGGCCTAGTTATCTTTTTATGCCAATACTCCACATCCAATGGTTCCAATGGCCCATTTTCTTCAACTTCATCTAACCTTCATACTTTAAACCTTAATCTTGATTTGTCTTAAGTTTTGGCCAAGGATACCAAAACTCAACACTCCCCCTCAAGTCTAGCCGTGATGAATGGCTAGACTTGAAACCCATGGTAGCCGAGCCTCATTAAAACCTTTAGATATAAAACCCAATGGGATAAAACTCTCTAAAGGAAAAAGAGTACTAGACCCCATGGTTAAGGGAGTCATTCTTGGATAAGGCTTGTGAGTCCAAGTTTTCCTTGAAGGAACTCACAAACCTTAGTACTTGCTGCCTTGGTGAAGATGTCAGCCAACTGATCCGAGCTTATAGTATAAAATGGAAGGATGATCCCCTGCTCAACTGCTTGTCTCTTTTTATGACAGTCCACTTCTATATGTTTTGTCCTCTCATGGAAGACATTGTTTGATGCTATGTGTATAGTCGCCTGGTTGTCGCAATGCATTGTAATTGGCTCCTTAGATTCAATGCCTAGATGCTTAAGTAGTCCTTTGAGCCAAGTTAGCTCATTGGTGAGCTTTCTCATGGCTCAGTACTCGGTCTCAGCACTTGAGCAGGATACAATCTTTTGCTTCTTGCTTCTCCAAGTAACTAAGTATCCTCCAATGAAAGTGCATTATCCAGTTGTAGACTTCCTATCATTCCGATCACCTGCCCAATCCGTATCACAATACCCCACTATCTCATTGTTGCCATTACTTCCCATCCAAATTCCTTGACAAGGAGTTCCCTTCAAGTATCTTAAGATGCGGTTAATCATGTTCCAATGGTGCTTCTTAGGGTCTTGCATATGTTCGCTCACCTGATTCACAGCAAAACATATGCCAGGCCGAGTAATGCTTAGATAGATCAACTTACCAACCATCCTTCTATATTGGTGAGTGTCTCCAAAGGGTTCACTTTCAATTTCTCCTTCTTTCATGACTTTATAGCCATCTTCTAAAGGAGTCTTACATGCTTTTGCTCCAAGCTTTCCTGTTTCAGTAAGTAAGTCAAGAACATACTTCCTTTGAGACAAGAATAGGCCTTTCTCGGACATACAAATCTCAATTCCCAGAAAGTATTTCAATTCCCCTAAGTCCTTAATATCAAAAAAAGATTTAAGATGATCTTTAGTGAGTTCAATACCTACCTTGTCATCCCTAGTGATGATTATATCATCAACGTAGATGAGGATGACAATCTTACCTCTTTGGCTCATTTGAACAAATAAAGTATGATCTTCTTCTGACTTGATAAAGCCTTTTGCAATAAGGGTTGAACTCAACTTATGATACCAAGCCCTTGGGGACTGTTTAAGCCCATAGATAGCTTTGTGAAGTCTAAGTACTTTCCCTTGTCCAATGGAGGTTTCTAGGCCCGGTGGAGGTCTCATATACACTTCTTCTTCTAAGTCTCCTTGAAGAAAAGCATTCTTCACATCCATTTGCCATAGATCCCACTTCAGATTAGTAGCCACTGCCAATATGACTCTAACCGTGTGTAATTTAGCAACTGGAGCAAAAGTGTCTATATAATCTTCCCATATGTTTGGGTGAAGTCTCTAGCTACAAATCTCGCTTTGTGCCTCTCAATGCCACCATTTGCTTTGTATTTGATGGTGAAGACCCACTTAGATGTCACTGCCTTCTTCCCTTTTGGAAGCTCAACTTCTTTCCAAGTGTTGTTCCTTTCCATTGCTTGTAATTCATTCTCTATTGCCATTCTCCATTCCTTTGTTTCTATTGCCTCGTTATAGGTCCTTGGAACTTGAACTAGGTCCATTTTACTAGTGAATACTTGGTGATCCTTAGAAAAGCTTTTCATTGAGCACCTTTCTTGTATAGGATGCACAACTGCCTTGCTATTGTAATACACTCTTGTATTCATCCAGTTGGAGGGTGGATATTTAATCCTAGTACTTCTCCTTTGGACAAGAGACTGATGTGGCTCTTGACCTTGTGCATCTTCTTGATGAAGGTCATCTTGTTCCTCAAAAACTCCCCCTTGCTCATAAATTGGTGAATCCGGGAGATTGGTGTCTTGAATGTGATCAAGAGGTTCCATTTCTTCTTGTAAACCAACTGATGAGGATTCATCTTCATTTCCCCCTTCATGATCAAGGTGGGTAGTTTCTTGAGGTGGAGGATGGTGTTCATGATTGAGAGTGGGAGCTCTAGTGGGTATGCCAAGGTTTTCAAAAATCTTCTTCAAGTTCTCTGCTCTATCCGAGCAAGAAATTGATAAATCTTGTAATTGCTCCCAATTTTTCTCATCATAGAAGGCCAATCCTTCCATAAACTTGACATACCTGGACACAAGGACCTTTCTTGTTTCCGAGACATAGCACTTATTGTTAGAATTCATGGATTAAAGGAGCCATTGTTGCAAGAACTTGAAGAACATTTGAAAAAGAAAGAGAGAAACAAAGAGAATATCATATGAGAAATTTTCTCATTAAGTTTAAAGTGTTACAATGATAAGGTATTTAAATAAAAACAAAGGTCTCGACACAATTACAAAAGAGGAAAGCATTTGAACATCTCGGTTAAAGTAGGCTGGCCATTTTGGGCTTAATGGCCAGCTTGGCTCGGCAGTCGAGGCACGCAGCCATCTTAGCGCAACCCGTGACTTCCAACGGCTCCTTCCTCGACCAAATCTTCTTCTCTTTAAGTCAAACTCTTCTAGAAGAATTCTTAAGATATTTATTTTGTGTTGCATTTGGTTTAATACCAATTGCCCACATAAGTCCAATTTTGGCCCGGTTAGACATTTATGCGCATTCTCGGTTATCCCAAACCATGCGCATAGGCCTAAGACTTGTTCCTCACTCAAATGCTTCATCTAGCTTGGCTGTTACGTTAGCCTTGGTTCCATTTACATATTGCATCTTCTCTTGCTCACTTAGCCCCACTTTTGTCCGAGACTTATCAAGATAACTTCAACCTTGATCCTTTCCATCTTAATCCTTGTGTCTTTCCTTAGCTTTCTCAATACTTATAGCCTTTTTGATTAGTTGAATATCCTAAGAACATGGCCCGGGTACTCTTAGCATCTAGTTTGGTCCTTTGATCACCTGGAATAAGGACAAAACAAACGCAACCAAATACTTTTAGATGATTGAGAGAGGGCCTATTCTTATTAAGGACTTCAAAGGGAGAAATATCATTAACGATTTGAGTGGGGGTGCGGTTGATTAAGTAGCAAGCTAACACAACCGCATCACCCCAAAACCGTTTTGTAACTTTGGCATGGAACATCAAGGACTGGGCTGTCTCCATAAGGTGCCTATTCTTCCTCTCATCCACACCATTTTGTTGTGGTGTATAGGGATAGCTTGTTTGATGGATGATGCCATGCTTGCTTAGATGTTCCTTAAATGTGTTGCTTGTGTATTCACCACCATTGTCCGATCTAAAAATTTTAATTTTAGCATTGAAGTGGTTAGTAATGTAGGATTGGAAGTTAACAAATGCCTCAAATACTCTATCTTTTGATGGGAGTAAAGTGAGCCAAGTGTATTTAGATTTCTCATCAATGTATGTAACGAAATATTTATGATTCTCCCTAGACATGCAAGGCGAAGTCCAAAATACAAGCCTCACAATCATTGTTAGCAAAAGAAACATTAGGCAACATAAGCTTTAAAGCCCTCGAATGAGGGTGACCTAGTCTAGCATGCCAAAGCATATTACTAGTAGAATCAACATGAGAAGTAAAAACAGTAGATAGAGATAGAGAAGGAGGGTGCTTGATGTCTTCAAGCACATAAAGATCTTCCTTAGTTCCTCCCATACCAAGGATAGCATTTTTCTTAATATCCTGAAACCAACATTGTTAGGCCCAAAGGTAACATTGCATTGTAAATCATTAGTAACTCGCTTAATGGAAATGAGATTAGAAGTAAAGGATGGCATAAAGAAAGCCCTACTTCTTTTGTTAAACAATTTAAGGTTCCCTACGCCCCTTATGGGGATCTTATCTCCATTTGCTATAATAACATTGCCTAGAGCCGGTTCAAGATTTTCAATTAAGTCGACATTGCTAATCATATGGTGTGAAACACTGATATGATCCTAGATCTACTCCGTTGAAAGGCTTTATGAGAATCGAAAAACCAGCTTGATGATGGCTCGATTTATGCTTGAAATTGGCTCGGACAGGTTGGTTGTGACCTAGGTGGCTCGAAACTGGTTTCGGGCTTGGCTCGAGACTGTCTCGGTGGCTTGAAGCTTTCCCCGATGGTCTTGGACAAGTATGGCTCGAGATAAGGCTTAATGGCCTAGTTACTTTGCCTCTAAGCTTTGGTAGCTTGCGATGAAAGGGTTGTGGCCGAGACTTGTGCGCTAAGTCTCTAGCCGATGGCTTTGATTGTGTTTAGGTGGTTTTCGAAATATGGTATGAAAGAAAAGAGGTGATTTAACTTGATTGTTTTGTGAGATAAACAATCAAGAGTTTGTAGGATTTCTGAATCTATTACAGATATAGGTTTTCGGGATTCTAAATCCAATGAGCAAGAGATAAAAGGTGTTTTTCTCAAACAACATAAAAGAGTTTATACTTAAAACTTGCTGAATAAAACACAAAGGTTCGACATCTATTTATAGGCTAAGAGCCTAAGGGTTTTTACTAAAAGAAATAGAAAACAAAATCCTAATAGAAATAAGAATAGGCCCATTAAGGAATGGGAATGGAAATCAATCCCATTTCTTCAAGATTGTCGAAATAATAGGCCCATTAAGACAATTTTAGAATGAAAATCACTCTCTTTATTTCGCCTAAGTGTCTATTCAAAGATAGACACTTATTCCAAATTCATCACAGATAGCTTAACGAAGTGGATAAAAGTGC
>OVBE01011077.1:0-12797 GCA_900406425.1 Iberis pinnata
GAGATTGCCTGAACGGGCTGACTCGGTTAACGGATGGGGATTAGCGTTTAGAGCTTGCGGTGATCGGTTAATAGTGATAGGTGGTCCTAAGAATTCAGGAGGAGGATTCATTGAGTTGAATTCATGGATGCCATCAACTGATTCAAGTCCACCTCTATGGACATTACTCGGTAGGAAACATTCATCAAATTTTGTGTACAATTGCGCGGTGATGGGTTGCTGATAGAGTTTTCAACATCATATACTTCAGAAGATTTTTTTTGGCAAATTGATATCAAGATTCTTGCTGTATGGGAGATTGAAAGGTACAGTCTTTGGCTTATTTTTTTGGGTTATAAATAAATTTTCTTGAAAATCAGTTCTTGGTGGTACTTAGAAAAAGCAGAAACAGGTTTTTATTATTTAAAATAAAATGGTGGAGAAATCTAAGAATTTAGAGTTTTTCGGTNTTACGCATGAACAGGACAGTTTGACTCTAACGTTGAAGTGTAGGTTTCTGTCGTTTTCATTAAGAGATCTATCAAGGACAATATTATATAACTCATGGGATATTAGATAATAAATACTTGAAAGGACAATCACCTAACAATACCTAGCTAAGCTTGACTATAATTTCAAGAGCATTGTACATACATAGACTAAAATAAAGAGATATCAAAAGTAACATGTTAAACCTGAATAAATCGGCCACAAATGGCCCATCTCTGTTTATAGTTTCTACATTTATTATTACTTTAGACCGAAATAAGTCAAACCACCAAACGCAAGCCAAATCGTCTGCTTTGCAGTTTCGACTTCGCCTTTTCTCGAATTTCTCTAGCTTTTCTTCGGTCTCCAATCTTCCGTCTACCTGATGGTTTGTCCTCTTCCATCTCTTAGTTTCAATGTGCTCTTTACAAGGTAAAATTTTTACTTGTCATGGTGACTCTATAGGTTAGCTTTACATGGTTGTACCTTTGGAACGTACGTCTTGGCTTGCGTTCGGATTCAGTGATTCTCATAGCCGCGGTTTAGAGTTTCGTTTCTTGTTTGTTGTTTTGCATGGTTGTTTTTTTTGTTTCCGGAGACGTGTTTTTGCTTGTCGCCTTTAGTTCTCTGTTTTTGGTTTCTCAAAGTTCAGATTTGGTTCCGTGTATTTGTGATCCTTCATTTTCTTTTCAATAAAAACGACACAATAGACGGAAAAAAAAAATCAAACCACCAAACAGAATAATAATATTCAAGAGCCAAATAAAACTATATTATTACAAAGACGTTATCGTGTTTTGTTTGGTGTTTACCTACGTTCTCATTCGTCTTCACCGTTATTTGTTTAGTAGGAAGTTTCACGTCCAATAGAGAATGAAGATAACGTACTGGTAAGATAACGGATTTTTTGGTGTTTGTCGAGCTCGATATAGCCATGTATTTGTCTTTTGGCAGATTTGTTGAGTCAGCTATTGTCTTTGTATCAGACCCTATATTTCACTATAAAATGTTCGTAACAAAAATAAGAGAACTAGTTATTAAAGCATACATACCAACTTCTTTGATCAGTTTAATATTAATTTTCAAGTCCATTGATTCCACTAATGATTCAATGCTTTTAAAATTAGAAGATAAAACTTGCAAAAGAAGGTATAAGACCGACGACAGAACATAATACTTTCTGAGCGTAACCCAAAGAGTAGCACGAAATTCAGAATACTGATTGTATCCAACTAAAAAAAACTTAAAACAATACTTTTATGGATAAATAAAAAAAGCTTCAGCCTGTTGAGAGGAGAGATGAGACTACAGTACAGTTCTGAAACTTCAATAAGTGGCTGGCAAAAATGCAGCTCCTGGCTGACGGTTAGCCAAAGGTCCATGACACGAGAGGAACTGCCAAAGAAAACCAAAACAATGATCAATTCGATAACAAAACATGATTCAAAAGATGACTATTACACTCCAGGAATCAAAGTTTCACAAATTTGTTACCTTAGCATTGACACCATCAGGAATGACACGTTTCTCTTGCCTCAACTTTGTGAAATCAGCTCGGTTAAACTTGGTGAATCCCCATTTCCTGCTGACAATAATCTTTTGACGACCAGGGAACTTAAACTTAGCACGACGTAGAGCCTCTTGAGCATGATGACCATGAGCATCTTTGCAACGAACAGATAAAAGAACCTGTCCAATAGCAACACGAGCACAAGTACCCAAAGCTTTACCAAAAGCACCTCTCATACCAGTTTGAAGCCTATCAGCTCCAGCACATGAAAGCATCTTGTTGATTCTAAGAACATGAAATGGATGAACCCTAATCCTCAAATGAAAAGCATCTTTTCCAGCTGATTTCACCATATACTTGTTACAAGCAATACGAGCAGCTTCAAGAGCTTCACTTGATACATTTTCCTTTTCCCATGAAACCAAATGAACACAGAATGGGAATTCATCAACACCTTTCCTTTTCATTCCAACATCGTAGATCCTGATTTTTGGATCAGGAACACCACGACAGTATCGAGATTTAGGGTATGGCTTACCCTTAATCTGACGGTAACACCTTGCAGGTCCTAACAACAAGATTTTAAGCAACGTTTTCTATTCAGATCAAATCCGTTTAAGAGAACAAAGCTCAAACACACGAACAACTTACAGAACAAAATCTGATCCGTATATATCGAAAAAGCAATTCGAAATCGAGGAAAATAAAAATGAAAAGGAAATGATCAATTGAAGAACGCAGAATCCACGAGAGATGAAGAAACTTACTTCTTCCCNTCTGATCCGTATATATCGAAAAAAGCTATTCGAAATCGAGGAAAATCAAAATGAAAACGAAATGATCAATTGAAGAACGCAGAATCCACGAGAGATGAAGAAACTTACTTCTTCCCATGGCGTAACTCTTTTCCCTCCTCAGCGGATAGGCGGCTGCTCGAAGAAAAATCGAACATGTGACTATATTTATAGTGATCCTGATAATTTTTCTAGGTCAACAACGAATTTGGAGGCCCTTAATTTATAAGCCCATTAGATAAATAAGAAGCTTGTTACGGCCCATTTATTGTAATTATCGTTTTTTTTAATAACTCTTGAACTTTATATGAATAGTTTCCATGTACATTGTTGTCTTCANATATTTATATTGATCCTGATAATTTTTCTAGGTCAACAACGAATTTGGAGGCCCTTAGTTTATAAGCCCATTAGATAAATAAGAAGCTTGTTACGGCCCATTTATTGTAATTATCGTTTTTTTAATAACTCTTGAACTTTATATGAATAGTTTCCATGTACATTGTTGTCTTCATATAAAGAATGTGAAAGAAATACGGGGAGATGGAAGAAAACTGAACACAAAGAAGATTTATGAATTTGATTTGAAGCCAATAGATGTGCTGGCTTATTATGTAGACGAGATGTCCATGAATACCTGATTGTGCTAAACTTGTTACTCCATGTGATAATATTACGAATCCAATTACCTAATTGAAAAACAATTGATTTCCCAATAAGAATACTGTATAATTCTTTACAGTTACCTTTGAATACAACATGTTAGAAGCCTAAGTTCCAAACTTGTTGCATAGTCATAATCAAAACCTTGCATTTATGCTTCTAACACTGATAGCTTATCCGACATTAAAAAGGCCATTCTGATTCCGAAATAGCCAGCCTGTATTAACATTAGTGAGGGGATTGACGAATGAGACATCATGATTTTTGTATTAATCGTTAATCTATCCTTTTCCCGTTTTATTGAATTCAATTATTTATAATTGTTTTTTGGTACCCTTATTTATTAAATTAAGATAATCACATATGAGTTTGTCTCATAGTCTCAATGTCTTGAGCATCATCACGTAAAACCGAGTCAACAACACTCAAACTAACATCTAAGACATGAAAACCTAACGAAAAAAAAACATGATTAGCTAACCCATCATCAAGACGATTATATTCTCTAAAAACATGCAAAATATGAACCGATTTTCTAAAAACATGCGAAATATGGACCGTCTAGTCCTCTAATAAGAAGCCATAATACAACCGTACTAGGAAAAAATAAAGGATGAGAATCCTATATCGCTATCCAAAGGAAGTTCATCACTATCTCTAAATCCACCTCCACTTCCAGTTGAAGTATCCATAGCTTCCAAGTAATAAAAACAAACCATAATTCCCCTCTCCTACAGTTCTACTAAAGGTGCGAAGAATCCACCAATATTCAAAGCGAAACCCTTACACCATTTACCCTATGAGTCTATGATAACCCGTCCAACTGTAGCTAAACCTGGTTTATCATGCGAGGCACCATCCGTATTTAATTTGAACCATCATGTATCCAACTTCTCCCAAAATGCCAAATGATCCATGTGAGTTATTTGTATCCAAATATAATGTATAGAAAAACGCGCTTTCCATACTTCCTTTGCTTTATTCTTGACAAGTTGTGTAAGGTCATAACAGGAAGCAATATCACCAAAAACCCTCTCACATCTCCACTTCCAACTCCACCATACCATCATCACAAACAACGTTGCCCAAGCTATGTCATATACTAACGTTCCGTCACTCAAGTTCCCATAAAGCCAGGACAATAAATCAAATTCAAAGAACCATCTACTATTGATGTGAGGAAATATGCCCTTGATGGATGGATAATCTTGCAAAGTGTGTAAGATAGACTCATCACCAGCCCGACAGACTAGACAAAGACTCGAATATGTTAAGTGTCTTCTTCTCCTTTCTAAGTTTATCATAATACTATGGTATGCAACAAACCATAGGAATAATTTGGCATATTTTTTCGATTTCACACTCCAAATTATACGGAAAAAATCAGACATCGTTGGCCTTTTTACCCGATTTCGAGACAAGCAACAATACACAAAATCATCCATGAACTGTCTATTAGATGTCTCAGACCATGAGACATGGTCTCTAGCGCTCGTAACCTCATCCAACAAAAAATCTGACAATCTCAACTTAGTTTGCAAATCAATATATGGATCAATCAAATCCCACCGCCAACCTCGACCATTTTCCCATTAATCACATCCTTTCAATTCCATCGAATCTGTAGGTAACAGAAGCAACGCTATAAAGGTTTCTTTAGACACCATTTATCTGCCTAGAATTTAGTACATTGATCGTACCCCATAACCTAGTGAAGTCTGGCATCACCACATTCTGTAGACCTTCAGCAATGCTTCTCCACACTGCCGGCCATCTCCCCTTCGATACAGTCCACGACACATCATGGCTCTTTCCAATTTGATATATTCTTAGAAACACCAATGACCACATGTTGTCATTGTTTAGTAGTAACCTCCAACCCACGTTTGGACGGAGAGCAACATTCATATCTTTTGATTTTTGAATTTCGAGACCACTTTCTAGCTTTGGTGTACAAATTCTATCCCAAGCAATGAGATGATATTTCTTCTGTTCCATAGAACTTCCCCATATAAAATTCCTTGATATTCGGTCCAGTTTATTCAAAACTAAATGCGGTAAAGTAATATAACTCATAATGTATACCAGAATCGATGACAATATTGCCTTAGTTAATGATACTCAACCCGAAAAGCTCAGCATTCTTCCTTTCCACCCTGCTAGCCGTGAGGTTACTTTCTCTTCAGCAACA
Organism: Iberis pinnata; assembly: GCA_900406425.1. Classification (NCBI taxonomy): domain Eukaryota; kingdom Viridiplantae; phylum Streptophyta; class Magnoliopsida; order Brassicales; family Brassicaceae; genus Iberis; species Iberis pinnata. The sequence continues at coordinate 5,627 of OVBE01011077.1, forward strand.
CCAAACGTATCTTTATTAATACGTTTATGAAGAATAGTCCTAGATGTTTGCCAAGGTCGCTAGTAACCTGAATACCACTTGTTGCATTAATGGCCTCTTCAAGTTCTTGACTGACATTCGATGAAAAGAAAATCTTAGACTTATCAAGGCTAACTTTATGTCCCGGCACAACGCAAAACTTCTCAAGAATTCCCCGGATAACTCCAATTTGTGGTATCAAATCATTAGCAAAACAAAGATGTGAAAGTTCTAGACTCCTCTAGATAGGCGGAATGGCTTCCACTATTTGTTGACAATTGCATTCTCAATCAAATGACATAGTCTCTCCAAGCACAAAACAAAAAAATACGGTGATAAAGGATCACCCTGTCGGAGTCTCCTTAAAAGCTGAAAAAGTGTTGTATTCTCTCCATTCCATAAGACGGTCACTGATGATCTTGTAACACTTCTCATTATCCAATTAACCCACTTATCCGGCAATCTAGCCACTTGTAGAATATCTTCAAGAGAGTTCCACCTGATTCTATCATATGCTTTCTCAAATTAAAGTTTCAAAAACTTCCACCCTCTTCTCCCTTTCTTACAACACATTGAGTGAACTGCTTCTTAAACTACTACTATATTATTCGTACTTAGTATTTCCGGAATAAAACTATACTGAGTTGAAATATTATCCTATTAATGTCGGCATAATTCTATGTAATCTCATCATCATCGTCTGAGTAATCGTCTTGAACAACACATTACAAAGATTAATAGGACGAAATATGGTTATACGCTCCGGCTTAGCTACCTTCATAACCAAGAAAACTAAAGCAACATTCAACCTAACCGACATATTACCCGACTCAAATAATTCCAGAACCATTATGTTGACCGAGGAGCTCACAACGTTCCAGCAGTCATGATAAAAGACCGGCTGAAACCCATCCGGTCACGGGGCTTTAAACCGCCTCATACATCTAACCGCTTATTTGACTTCAACCGGTTTGGAAAGACCAATACACAAAGATCATCACCCGAGATACTAGCAAAACCCCCTTGTAGCAGTTTTGGGACTAGCATGTAAAGACGTTTATAGTACCCAACGACAAGCTGTTCTTGAGCATCTTTCTCTAAAACCCAACGATCATCATTGTCTTTCAACATCTCTATTGCGTTTCTTCTTCTTCGATCAATAGTTGGAGTATGGAAGAACTTCATATTGCGGTCTATAAAACTCACCCACTTCTCTTGAGATTTTTGAAACCACAACAACTTATCTTTCTCTAGAGTCACATCCAGCTCCTTCTATAACGCCTTCTCCCTTAAAAATCATGCACCATTCGGGTTGATCGCCAAGGAATCTTGAATCTTTTTAACCTCTTTCATGAGATTATCTTTACACTTTAAGATATCGCCGAACACATCCCTATTCCACTTGCGCAAGAAAAATTTCAACGCATGTAAAACTATTGGAGTATCTACATTTGAATTCCATGAATTGAACACCAACACTTTGAAACCCTTATGAAGGAGTCAAGCAGCTTCAAGCCTAAATGGTCTTCTTCTTGGATCCCCACTACTAGCCGGGAAAAGTTGAATATATGGAGGTGTATGATCATAAGCAAGAAACGGAAGGTGAGTAACCGTTGCTTCTTGCCACTCGAGTTTTGCTTGACCACAACACAACACATGATCTAGTCTCTTGGCCACAAAGTATTCTCCATACTTCCCCTCCTCCAAGTGTATCGGTTTCCAACGAAGCCCATATCTATCAACAATGACTCATGTATCCAATCACCAAAGAGTAGAGAGTCCGCTGATAATGCCCCATTTCCACCGGACCTTTCACCAACTCGCATTATCGTGTTAAAATCTCCACCCACAATCACTAATTCGTCAATTCCAACAATTAATTGACGTATGTCTCCCCACAAGCCACTCTTTAGAGTCGCAAATGGAGATGCGGATACCACAATGAGATGTAAACTATACTTAACCAAACATATCTGAGCATGAATGAATTGGGACGATGAACCCTTAATCTCCACCTCTCCTATCTTGTCTCTCCATAACAACCATAAGCCACCACTTTGGCCTAACGCATTTACTGGAAACGAAATCATAAATCCGAACCCTTGAAAAATATGTCTTGCTCGATCTCCTATTGCATGTGTTTCAAAGACTGTAAGCACTTTCGTCTTGTATTTCTTCAAAGTATATCTAACTGATCTTCTGAAGTTAGGTTTATTCGCTCCCAACAATTTCATAATAAACAATTCATCGATATTATTATTATAAGATGAAGAACTACTGGGGAAAACCCCTATGCTTATCGTAACTCCACCTGCTTTAAAGGTGATTCGACACTCCTAACAATCTCAATACCCCCACCCTCATCGACATTTGTTTGAGAATTATCTTTATTAGTCACCATCGGCTCCTGCTCAATCCCATTAGTAGCATTGCCTTGTTCAAAAACTCTGTATGCGCTGCCCAATGGTGTCCTTTCCACTCTCAAACTCTTACCCGATGTTGAAAAATCCATCTCTCCTCTAGTCGGACCAAAGACAACACCCATACATGGCTTGTTCTGGTGCACACGAGGTTCATGCTTCTCCAAAGAACGTAGATTGTTGGTTCCCTTATTTTTACATTATCAAGCATATTACTCTTACCCACCACATGCAAATCTCGTTCCCCTGCTCTACTACCAAACATCATACCCTTACGGTTTACTGGTATCAAGGGATCGTCATTCTCTTTATTATCCCTTATCACAAGCTGGTTTCTCCCTTTATCCAGCCTCTCCACATGATTCTCCAACTGGTCAAATATGTTTGACATTACAATCGACCAGGCTTCTCCAACTGCTCAAATATGTTTGACGTTACAATTGACCCTTGACCATTATGTTTTGTAACTTCGATAAGAGCTCTATCCACATTTCACTTTGCCATCAATTCCTTAGAAATCCAATTGTAGACCCTTTTTGACACAACACCCACTCTACTTGTCACACTTATGAAGCCATACCCATCAGCAACACGTGACTAACTTGCTTAACAATAGATGAAGCCTATTATATTGACTTTATCCCGCGGACAACTATGAGCTAGGTGTCCAAAAATCCCACATTTTGAGCAAATATTCGACAAACCTTTATATGATACAAGGCATCTTTCATTATTAATCACCATTGTTCCTTTTAAAGGAGCTTTAAGATTCACCTCAACGCAAATTCTAGGAAATCTTTCCCTTTCAAAGTTAAGTGTCGTTAGGTCCACCTTCACCGACTTTCCTATACCTTGCACAATTTCCATTAGAATAGCCTCATGGTACATATTGATAAGTATATTCGTCAAACGAACCCAAACCGGTGTCGTTAATCTCATCACGTAACGGGTCAAACTCAAGAGTCCAACCTTGCACCATAAGATAGCTCCCAAACTTTTTCCATGGACCTCTAGTTAGAGCCTCCATATACTCAGCCTCATCTTCGAATTTTGTCATGAAAAAATTACGAGGCAAATTCAACACATACATCCCACCCTTTGGGCCGTGCCTTAGTGTATTGATTTTGGACATTGGCCCCAGGCCACAAAAATATTCAATGTTTTTAGGCTAGAATTTTTTTTATAGAAAAAAATTTACATAACTAAATAGATTTTTTAGGCCACTATTACAAATCTAAACTAAGTGTAAATCTTTACTTGTTTGTAGTTCAAATTTAAAGTAGTTTCAGATTAATATTTTTAAAAGCTAAGGAAATAATTTGACAAGAAAAAAAATTTTCTAAACTAAAATATAATTCTTCGCGATTTTTCATCACTTAAAAGTTATTTTCATATATGTTATTTTACTTTTTCTACCTCAAAAAGGTTTCTTTCAATAATTATATATTAATCTAAAATCACAAATGTTAAAGCATTGAAAAGGAGATTTTTTTTTAAAAAAAAGAGAATTGGTAGTACAACTCGATTATGTGAGTTTGCTTAATGACTTTTTAGGTAGAAAAACAGAAAATTATGCTTTAAAATGTTTGGTTTTTAGGTTTTATAGACAATAATTTGTATGATTTGAAACAACATTATTAGTTTTTTCTAAAAAATGAGAGGCCACATTTTATTGATTAGCCCAAAGCCTCTACAAGGGTGAGCACGGCACCGAGATACTTCAACCTAGAACCTTAACAATCATGCACCTTTTTCACATACCATTCATTGTCGCCAACAGATCTTCTCCTATGGTAATTATTAGTTCCCTTTCAGCCCCATTTGGAAACGATACCGTTAGTCTCTGTGCCACAAACTAGTGATAATGTTTTCTGGTCTAGGTATATCACTCCGTGTGACTCTCTGCGCTCATGTCACGTTCGAATCTGGTGGATCACCCGAGAGACGATCCTTATCTGCAACCTCCGTCATCGTAGCATCTTCACGTTCTAAAACTTAATTAGCCTCACCTTTAGTCTTTCGTCACATACCTAATCGCCTCACCACGCTTCATGAAACATTTTTTAGTTATTTATAAAATATAAAAGTTACTGTTTTTTAGTTCACCCTTTTTTCTGTACTATACCATTTAAGATTTTTTTCTCTAATCCACGAAGTTCTTATTTAGTCTGAGAATTTTGAAGAAATTAAGCGATTTTTTAACGTGTTGAGAAACCCAAATGTTCTATCCGAGAGAAAAAGAGAGTTTCAAAAATCTTACTTTATTATAAAATCAACGTAAAAAGAAAATAAAGAATCTTGCCATATATATATATATAGTATCAAATAAAGGCCAAAACCTAATCCTGTAAAGAATTATAAAACCCATCGATTAATAATCAAAATAAAGAAAACATGATAACACCAAAAGAAGATAACCCAAATCCAAATCAAATCTCTATGCATGCGTGCGTAGGAAGAGTCCATGTGCACGTGAGGTGCATGCTCCGAACGAAGACTCCATGTGCACGTGAGGTGCATGCTCCCTGCATCCGTTACAGTTTATATATATATAACCAACCTACAAAATAACAAATACTATATAATATTGATAATGGCTATATTTGGACTAATCTATACTATTAAAGTAGATTGTTTATACATGTCAAGTGTTAATTTAGATATGTATGGTTCCCAACAAGATTTTTATCTTCTTATTTTCCACAAGACTATCCCTTAGATTTATTTATTTTGTTATTTATAACATATTATTTGATTTGTAAAGAATAAATATATGATTTAATTTTAATAAATAAAATATGGAATTAACTTTTAATTTAAATAAGTTTCCGCACAGATAATTTTCCTAGTTGTAATAATGGATGGTTAAGCTTAATTTCTCCGTTTATTAGATACTTAATTGTTTGTAAATCTACAAATTATTTATGATTTTTATCTTATCCGTAAATAAAACCCGTAGGTTTTGCTTGTAAAAAAAGGAAAGTGTTGAATTTTTTTTTATTTTTTTTTTATGTACATAATATTTTTTTTTTCTCTAATCCATAACTAACACTCGTAGGTCTAGCTTGTAAGAAAAGTAAAGTGTTGAGAATTGTTATTTTTTTTTCCTTCTTCTTTTTTGATGTACATAATTATTTATTTAATTTTTGTTTTCCTTTTCGATATCCTAAAAGGAACATGTAACTAATTTCAAGTATATTTAGGAATCAAGATTTCTTAAGGTCTATTATAAATACGGTCTTAGGATTAGTGAATTATTGTAAACAAATATTTGTCTCTAAATTCCTTGGGTTGTTCCTTACGTTTACTCGTATTTCACCATAGGAAGAAGAGAAGTCTCTGTTTCGATGGAATCGTTGCCTCATGATGTAGTAGAGCTTATCCTTGAGAGAGTACTTGTGAAAACTCTTGTGAGATTCAAGGCTGTATCGAAACAATGGAGATTGACGATTGAATCCTCTATTTTCCAAGAAAGACAGTTGATCTATCGTCAGCAATTTGAAGATCCAGATGTTCTGATGTCTTCCGCTGATTCGAAGACACACAAAGAATATCTACGAACACTAGTGTTAGGTTCATCATCGTCAGTCAACATACCTATTCCTTGGAAGAACATAGACTACCTTATTTGTGAGAATAGTTGTGACGGTCTCGTTTGTCTCTACCACTTTGAAGAACACATGGTGTTAAATCCCGCGACAAGATGGCATAGACTTGTACCTCTCGCTGGTGTTCAAAAACTCATGAAAGACAACTCGATTGATTCTTACTACATCCCTTCTCTTGGATTTGGTAAAGACATAATCAACAACATATACAAACTAGTTTGGTTATATAACTTTCATGATTTTGAACTAGAAGACGCAAACACATGTGAAGTTTTTGATTTTAGCACCAACGCTTGGAGATATGTTACTCCTACTCCTCCTTATGAGATTCTTCCATATCAGACACCTACATATGTAAACGGATCGATTTACTGGTTAACCAACTGCGAAGAAACCAAAGTGTTGTGTTTGGATCTTCACACCGAAACTTTTCAAGTCATCATCATCTCTAAACCTCCCTTTAAGGTTAGAAACGTAGTCACCACCTGCAACTTTGACAACCGCTTATGTGTATCCGAAGAAGAGTCTTCCATCAGTGTGATATGGTCATTTGATTCGAGCAACAAGACATGGGACAAACTGTATTCAGTAAAGTTTACTCAACTAGTCATGCCGATCGCTATTCTCAAAAAGAAGAAGTTGTTGTTTCATGATACTGGGACACTTGGAACATTGGTGACATTTGATATGGAATCCAAATCAAATGAATATGATGATGTTGTTTTTTCTGACGAAGACCCTGGATTTCCAGTTTGCTATTTCCAAAGTTTAGTCTCTATTTCATAAGTTGGATTATTTTAAAATGCGTTTGTCTTACTTTTTGGCTTTGATTCCTTGTGTTTTCCAAGCTTAAAGCTTTGCTTGTTTTGATTACTTAATTATTAGGTAATATATGCACTGCTTTATTTGCTTCTACGCCGATTTACAAATATTCAATTATCCAAAACCAATTTATTTTAGATTGCTTCTTATAATATCTTAGGACTTGTCTAAAGCGAAAATTTGAAAAATATCCTAAATTATATATGAAATTTGAAAAATATCCCAAATTATACATGAAAATTAAAAAATATACCATCTATTTGCATAATTTGAAAAATACATTTTATAATACTTTTATGACAA
>OVBE01011078.1:0-14456 GCA_900406425.1 Iberis pinnata
CTGAACTCTTTTCTTTTTAATATATTGATTTGGTTTTTGAATATGTGTTCTTCTCTGGTTATGATGTGTGCTTACTTTTCAATGTCTGAGTAGTTCACTTATTAGGTTTTAGGATTTGTCCCAGGAATACCAGGTTAATCGTTAGGGTTTGATATAATGGATTGAAATTATTAGGTTCTTAGTCTAGATTTGTTACCAAAGCATGAATAAACTGGCCATTTAGTTCATTGATATTAGATTGATAAACACAAAGGGATTTGGTTCAGAGATCTGATCTAGTCTAGATGAGTAAGTGTGTTTGCTTGCGGGAGTATTGTCTTAGGGGCTTATGAACATATCAAATCTAAATTGAAAATCATGTTTGAATTATCTAAATACGGCGGGAGTTTGTATTTAGTAATTCAAACATAGGGATCTAATACTTCGGGAGGAGATTAGTCTAGATTTTTTCTTTTGAATTGGGAATTATTTTCAAAGAAAAATTACATGCATGTTAACGTTGACTTTTTACCTGAATACCTGTGGAATTCCCTATTGCCTAGCGTTTTCGTTATTTTCTTTACAATCGTTTTTACTTTATCGTTATTGCTACTTTCAAATCAACACCATCTTTTAAATATGTTCCTAGCTTTATTCGATTTTAAACAGAGAGTCGTACATTCTTGGTCTAGTGGATTCGATCCCTAGTATACTACTGCGTTTGTTGTGCATTTGCAGTGAATATATTTGGGTTAAAACATGAGTGTATCAGTTAACACCATAAAGTAGTGAAATTGTCCACATGGTGTCCACAAATATCACCTTAAATGCGTTCAAGGAACTTTGGTGATTTTTTTAATATCAATTTTGGCTGGCGATGGTCTTATTATTAATTTTCTAAGGGCACATGCTTCACATGTCTTTTTATTCCCTTTATTGATCTCATGAATTTTCAATACATGACCATGTGAGCTCTCTATGATCTTTCACATCATACTAATGCCTGGGTGACCAAGTCGTTCATGCCAGAATGTTAAATCACTTTGATTTCCTTTGATCATGAAATTTGAATCTAATGCATTTATATAAGTGTAATGCAAATCAGATGGAAGTTCTGGGAATCTTTCGTGAATAACTCATTTGCCTTCTTTATTGGAAGTAACATACATATATTTCATTCTATTCTCAGTTCGAGACTGAGTGTCATATCCTTGAAGGTATATGTCTTTAAAGCTCAACAAATTTCTTTTAGAATTTTGAGAATANTGAGAATATAAGAGCAGGTCTATCGCAAGCTTTTTGGAGGTCCTTAAAACAAAATAATAATAAAAAGGTTTGAAGATGCTAAACAATTTCTTTCCTGAGAAATTTTAGAGTCGATCTTGATACGCTACATACGCCACATTGCATCCTCCTATTGGAGGCCTTATTCTGCTATCAAGTTTTTTAAAATAATTTTGTATGGTTTGGCTTTTGGGTATTCAGTTCGGTTCCGGTTCTTCGAATCCTAAATTCGAATACCCAATCGATATTTTTCTAATATTCGAGTTTGGTTCCGGTTCGCTTCTTGTTGTTTCCGGTTCGCTTCTTGTTGTTTCCGAGTCGGCTCGGTTCTATAAGTCGATTCCGGGTATTTCTGATCTGAATACCAAAAGGTATCCGAAAATACAAAAATACCCGAAAAAACTAAAATACCCGAAATAGCTTAAAATTAAATTACACAAAGAAAAAAGAAAATACCCGAAAATAAAAAAATATCCTAAGAAAAAGAAAAATTATCCGAAGAAAAGCTAAAATACCCGATATATATTATATAATATGTTCAAATATTTCAATTAAAAATATTTTGTTCAAGTATTAATGCAGTAATAAAAAAATAATAATTTTTAATTCTTAAGAACCACATTAGTGGTCCTGTCATTGGACGCACAAAAATTAAAAAGATCCTTAACTTTTTAAGGACTCATAGATAAGATTAAAATAATCATTAGAACCTCTAATGAGTTCCTAGCATTGAACAAGGTCTAAAGCATTATCTATGGAAATTATTGTTCCATTGGATAACATCAGACTGGCCTTACCAGTGCCATTAACAAGGTTCACCGGACCCGATATTGTGTTAACAATAATCTTTGTCATTTTTAAATCAGAGAAATATTTCTTATCCTTCATAATAGTCTGTGTGGTTCCACTATATGCCATACATATCTCTCTACTGATTTCTTGAGATGTTGTTCCATTTGTATAGTTATTCATTTATGAAATAAACATATTTATTAATCATAAGAATGGAAATATTATTCATTGCAAACACACATAATAGTTATACATTAAAAAGACATATAAAGGAGTTTATTCGTTGAGTACGAAGATACATAATATTATACAAATGCATTCATCAACGCTTATTCGATAGCTTTCCACAAACGTTTTTCACTTTTTCTGTAAATGTGACATCACCAAAATCATTGGCAAAGTCCGAGGAATCAAGGTACATCGTACCCTCAAAGTGTTCAATGAGGTTCACTTCTTTTCCTTTACCTTTGATTGATTTTTGGTAAAAATCACAAGATTGCGGGTCAGTGCGGCACACACGGAATTAATATCCTGTTTTTCCACATTTGAAACAGACATTCTCACGCTTCTGGTGGAAGTTTCTTTGGTTTATTTTCCCTTTTGGAAATATCTAGGTCGGAACCATTTGTTTGATCCTCTCCCCCTTTGGTTGTAAGTTCCACCACGTCCACCACTAAAGTGATGTCCATGTCCACGTCCACCACGACCGCGACCACGATCACGATAAGCTTGATCTTGCCTCATCGGATACTTCCCATCAACAACATATACCTCAGGGTATGTCCTGGTTCCAGTAGGTCGGGAGTTGTGGTTTTGAATAAGAAGCTCATTTTCCTGATACTCTTGTACAGTCGGTAACACATTGTGTTCTTTGTGAAATGTTAGAAGAGTTTGTTCAATCATTTCTTCCTCGGAGATTTCCTTGCCACAATATTTCAATTGTGACACGATTCTCAAAACCACATAATTGTACTTATCAACCTTTTCGAAATCTTGAAATCTCAGGTTTTTCCACTCCTCCAAGGCGTAAGAGAGTGTAATCTCTCTTTGGTTATCAAACCTTTTTTTAAAAGCTGACCACAGTTCTGCGGGATCTTTGATGTTCGCATAGTCATGCATCACACTCTAATCCAAATGTTTTCTCAAGAATATAATCGCTTTTGCCTTTTTCGTGGAGGTAGTTTTGTTCTCTTCTTTTATTGTTTCAGATAACTCCATTGACTCAAGAAACAATTCCACATCAGTGGTCCACGCTAGCGCCAATGATTTTCAAAGCGGGTAACTTGATACTTTTAACGTTTGCCATTTGTATCTAGATTATAAAATAAAAAATTATTAGACTTTTAATTTAAAATGAACCACCATTAATCATTGCAAAAACAATAAAAAGAAATATATCAAACAAAATTAAAATAATGTTCCTAGTATTTTCTCTATCGGTAAATTCTCCAATAAAAGAACTGTAAACACAAATAATAATAAAAAAAAATATAATGATTAACATTAAACGAAAGAGCTTATGAGAAGTAAACATTTTGAAAAATTTCTTGAGAGGTAATTTTGATAGAAAAAAGGTTTGGATGAAGTATATGAATGGAAAATGAGTATATTTATAGATTATAAAAAATACTATTGATAACCGTTGGTAAGGGTAAATTTTTTTGAACATTTTACTTTGTGATCGTTGTTGTAAAAGAAAATTTTATTTGATAATTTTATTAAGTAATAAATTTAATATAGCAAAGTTTATATTAATGATTTTTATATGGGTGGTAGGGCCTCCTTTGTTTAATAATCATAACATAAACGATTATTTAATAGTGATATTATAGTAATAGATAAATTATATTGAGCAATAAATAAAATGTAAAATAATTGAAATAATGCATGAAATAAAATCTCAGTCGGCAGTGTCGTCCCACGTATAAACTGTATATAAATAATTATGGTGTAAAAAATCTATAATAATAACGAGGCGACATACCACTCTCGTAATAGTATCATAGAGTGCTAGTGCTGGTAACGTGTTATAATCGGAGTATTGTTTTGTCGGATGAATAAATATGAATTATGAAAAATAAAATATATACCCGGGAAATTAAATATGAAACTTATAATAATAATAAAACTATTGCATAGAGAAAAGGGAGTGAGTGTATTTCTTTTATGTTTGAGTGTATGTCTATTACAACATTTTTTCACGTATTTATAGTGAAAATGACAAACAATTTGACCAATCATATCTTATCTTAGATGTGGGCTCCACTATCTATGTTTTATTTTATTTTGTTGTCGACAACTGAAATGCATTAATTCAAAGAACAACCCACAAAGGATACATAACAATCCCATCATGGTGAAATAACAAATTCATATTGGGTAGACTAACCTCTGTATTGAGGTGACATATCACTCCGAAGTGGAGTTGAACAAATCCCGTAACCGGGAGCACAACGTCGGCATATTGGTTACACCATCTTGCCAGGAAAGAACCTCTTAATTTCCATTTTATCGGTATGAAACCAGTGGACGTGTACTCCAATGAGATTGTTCTATGAAACCTAATACAAAAGTGTTGACGACATATTTTACAAAAAAAACATCAAAAAACTAAAATTCACAAACACCAAACATGATAAAAAGAAAAAAGAAAACGAAAATATAAGAGTAACATTATTTGGATATGTAGTTGACCATGTGGCCAATACTTATCCACATAAGAGGGAAAATGACGATCGGCGTGAAGCTTCACGAAGACGATGACTTTGTCGCCAAAAGAGTACACCGCTCCGAGTTGGCTTGACCTCCACCACTGCACCGACTAATATATAGTAGTTTTTTTATATATTTTATTTTAGCGCATTCAATACCTAATCAATCGGACCAAATCTTATTGCTTTTTTGTACATAGAAAATATGTAATTGGTAGATGGTGATATCGAACTACTCTTTAGCTTAGTTGCTGCTAATAGGTAGCCTAAAAGCAACACCTAACATTTTTAAGGACTAATTAATACATATAAATAAATAAATAAAGGTAGCTAACAAAAAATATAAAATGCGTGGAAATTTGAATGGTCTCACAATTCTTAAGGCTAGAAGGAGTGGTGGGTTGGTATGATTGAAGCAATTGCATGTGTGCATGCTCTTTCCCATTATCATAGACTTTGTAGTAAGCGATGACTTCAATATGAAACCATAATCACACACATTGTATTTTCTTAAATATTTACATATGTTAGTTCATGAGATTAGGGCGCCCGAGTTATTTTACCTGTCGCTAATGACAACGATAACGATCAACGACACTTTTTGTTATTTGCAAAAGTTTTGCAGTAGATGCAATAACGACAATGACCAATAACACATTTTGTTGTTCGATGCGAAAGCGATAATTTGTCGCAGCGACAAATTGTTGCTGCGACCTGTCGTTGTGTTGTTCTTTTGGCTATTCTTGCGACACGTTCTATGCAGTGGTGGATGTAGTGTTATAGCAATGGGTGCGTTTGATTATATTTCTCATGTTTAATCCAATATTAAATCATCATTTTTTCTTCCTTAGTGCAACCATCAATAGTATAATCTAGATTCACCACTGGTTTTATGTTGTGAAATTGGAGTTCTACAAAATAAAAGTTAAAAGAGACAAATCAATATGTAGACAAATTAGACTATTACCACTAAGTAAAACAGTGGATCAAATGGTCTAAAAGAAAGAATTGTTTTAGTTATTTTTTCAACTTCATCCGGGTAAACAGTGGATGAAATGGTCTAAGAGCATTTCCAATGTAAAACTCTATTTTTTACTCCAAAACTGAGTGACTCCATTTTGGAGTTGATTTTGCTCCAACCCTACTCCATTTTTAGGTGTAACTCCATTTTGAAGTGGAAAATAGAGTAAAAAATAAAGTCATGAGTAACTTCACTCCATAAATGGAGTAATCCCATTTTTTACTCCATTTTGGAGTGGAAAATGGAGTAGGATTGGAGCACATTTTACTCCAAACTACATTTTCCACTCCAAAATGGAATTTAGTGTAAAAAATGGAGTAGGGTTGGAGATGCTCTAACTCAATATATCTATGTGGACCTAAAATGCTTTGACTAACCGCAAAAGAAATATATATATATATATATATATATATATATATTGTGATCCGATCTTGTGTGTGGGACCACAAAGGCAACAACCACGGTGGCGAAGATCAAGCGGACACCACTAGTCTCACCAACCCCTCGAGCGGGTCCCACATTATCTCAAAATATACCAATCATCAAACTCATTTGTCCAAATCAGCCACATAAACTACTTTTCCTCACTTTTATTTATTTAATATTACAAAAATCTTTTAAAACAAATATCGGCAATTCTGGTGTATCTAATTTACTAGACAAATAATTCACACCAAAAAAAAAAAAAATTACTAGACAAATAACACATTTTGTCCTTATTAATATTTTAGTACAACATCGTTTGTTAATAGACAGATGCGTGTCAAACATCTACATTATTTGGTTTAAGCTTGTAATGAGACAATGAGTATATAATGTTCATTCAGCATCGTTAAAAAAAAAATCCAATCGAAGATCAGAGGGATTCCATATAACAAAATACATGCACTCGAGAATATGACAATATTTGTATTATATATCCTTAAATAGTATGAAAGCATAAAAAAACTTAAACCAGGCCCGGCCTAGAAAAATTATAAGCCCTAGGGCAAAAACATTTTTGCAGTCCCTTTTAATATTCGAAAAAATATATTTATCTATTTTAAAAAATTATTATTGATGTTATAATTAAACAAGTTGAAGCAACTGGAATATTATAAAACATAGATAGTGGAGAAGAGAAACCTATATCTGGAGTATTTGTATCGAAGGGCCAGGTTTTATATGCAGATTTAAAACTATTAAATAGTCCACAACCAATAATAAAATACTAGTTTTTTATTGATTGATCAAGTGTTTTTAATATATAATATATAAAACATTTTAAATGAAAAAATAATATTTCTTAATATGCGTGCTTTTAAACAAAACATCTTATATTATAGGACGGAGGGAGTATTACTAAAAAGATTTAGAGGACTCTTTAATTAGATAGTGTAAGGGATCTAACTGGTTTTCTGGGTTTTTTCCCCTTAAGTCTCGCTATATCAATTAGAGGGTTTCACTTTCTCTCAGAACCATTAGATTGTGATCTTATTTTTGTTCATCATCGCAAACTACCACTCTCCTCCTCACATATCTCGAAATATTCCCCTTCTGATCTCATCTCCTCTTCTGCTCTGCCACTCCTTTTCTCTGAAATCTCTACATGTCAAGGTGTTAAAGGAAGAATTTCTAGATTCAGCTTTCACAGGCATGACCCTTGAAGAAAATGAAGCTTCTTACGTCCTTCCTGATTCGCCCCGCTTCAGCTCCGCAGAAAGAAATGTCTGTAGTTTATTGGGTCGCACTTTAAACCCGGATTGCCAGAATATGTCCGATTTGATTCTTGACATGCCTCGCAAATGGAATATCTATGAAAGAGTTCGAGGTATAACACTCTTAAAGGATAGATTTCAGTTTATATTTCATTATGAACATGATCTGGAATCAGTACTTCGTAAAGGTGCTCATACTTTTAATCAATGGGGCATAGTGCTAGATAGATGGACTGCAAATCCACCTCCAGATTTCTTACAGTGGATATCGGTTTAGGTACGTATTAGAAATATCCCTGTGAATCATTATACAGAGGATGCTATAACATCTATAGCTGACTTTGCTGGATTAGTCAAAGAAGTCATTTTTGACCCATCAATTGCTCTACCGAGAGACTATATTCGAGCCAGAGTTATTATTGATGTATCAAGACCCTTAAGAAGATTCAAAACGGTTACCTTGCCTTCAGGAGAAGAAATTAAGGTCATGTATGATTTTGAAAAACTTCAAAAGAGATGTTACTCTTGTCAAAGGCTAACCCATGAACAAGCCAAGTGCCCGTGGAGGAATATACAGCAGACAGGGTCAAAAACTCCATCTTCTCAGCAGACTCATTCTACCTCTAAGGAACAAGAAATTCTAGTCTTTTCACCAGAGGATCCCCTACATGGAATGATTCATAAAGAACATCTAGGAGTCCATAGTTCCTCAGGCAGACCAAAGATTGCAGAAGAGGTATTATCTGAAATGAGGAGATACCTTAACTCTGCTTCTGGTCTAGAACGCATAATTAGAGAAGAAAGACTTAAAGAAACCCTGCAAGCCTTAACTAAAGATCCCAGAGGCCAAAGAACTATCCTCAGCTTACAACCTCCTCCATTAGTTTCTCATGATCTAAACAAAGATAAAGGGATAGTATTTGAATTCAATGATGAAGCTTCGAATGCAAGATAGAGTAAACCAACAGACCAAGGCACTAAACTTATGGCATCAGCCATATCCTCGGCTCGACTTCAGTTTCCTACTTGTCAAAGCATGGACACTCCTTTACACTAAGTATGGACCAGATTAACTTATAAGCCGCTCCAGCTTCAAAGCCCAACGGTATATGAGTCTATCCATCTACAAGCAAGCTCATCCGGAACTAAACCTAAAAGAAAATACCAAAGGAAAAGACATGTTAAAGCTCTTAGACAACCAGTGATAGTAGAAATGGAAAGTGAAGACATCTTACCTCTGGAATCAACTCAAATCATTCAAAATCAGAAGAACAAGAGAAAGCAAGAGACTACTAAATCAGTTCAGAAAAGATCTACGCAGAAGGCTAAACCTCCAGCCCATGAGCATGGGCTCCCACCTCACATATGAGCATACTAAGTTGGAATTGTCAGGGCCTAAGGCTTACTGAGGACCTGACAATACCAAGACTCAAGGAACTGAGAAGGTCTGAGGTGATTTTTTAATGGAAACTAAAAATAATAGTCCTCTTTTGGTAAATATTAAGGACAATCTCGGATATAAAGATTTTCATATAGTAGATCCTGAAGGAAGAAGTGGAGGCTTAGCTCTTTTTTGGAAAGCCAATGTAGAAGTTTCTGTTTTTTTTTTTATCAGACAAGCATTTGCTTGATTGTAAGATACAGTTTGGAAGTAATGAATTTCATATCTCTTTTGTGTATTGGGATCCTTCTAAAAAATTAAAACAATCTCTTTGGGAGAGAATTACAAGAATTGGCATAAACAGAACAGGTGCTTGAAGCTTAGTGGGAGACTTCAATGACATTCTACACCCTGGTGAGAAGATAGGTGGACCACAGAGATCCCCAGGAGATTGTCAGGAATTTGCTGATATAATTTCCTACTGTAAGATGACTGAACTCCCAAGCCAAGGTAACGGGTTTACGTGGGAAGGAAGAAGAATAAATTCCCTCTGGATACAATGTCTGCTTGACAGATGCTTCTCTAACACAGCCTGGTTGCATATGTTCCCTATTGCTAATCAAGTCTTTCTAGAGAAGAGAGGTTTTGACCACATGCTAGTTCTAGTTAAACTCATAGATAACCATGATGCGCCTAGAGGCCAATTCAGATTCGACAGAAGAGCAATAGACCAACCTGAGATAGAGGAGCTAATTACAGCTTCTTGGTGCTCAAATCACAGAAGCCTTAACAACTCAATCTCAAAGAAAATATCTTCTTGTAGGAAAGCTCTAAGTACTTGGAAAAAAAAACAACAACACAAATGCATTGGACAAAATTCAAGAGCTTCCACTCCAGTATGAAGCAGAATGATTCATCCTATTGGTTGATGATCAATTTAAAGAAAGAACTGGTTAAGGCTTATAAAGAGGAAGAATTACATTGGAAACAAAAAAAAGCAGAGCCAAATGGCTTAGAGAAGGAGATGGAAATACCAAATATTTCCATGCCATGGTGAAAGCAAGAAGATCAAAGAATTTCATAACCACCATCAAAGATTCAAATGGGTTCCACAGAAAAGGAGAGGCGTCCAAAGGACCAGTAGTAGCAGAATACTATCAAGCCTTATTTACTTCCCAGACTCCTGTAGACTTATCGGGTCACCTGCAAGGATTCCAAAAAAGAATCACTTCTCAGATGAACAGCATGCTCTCTAATTCTGTCTCAAAGGAGGAAATCAAAGCAGCTGCATTTTCTATAGACCCAGCTTCATCTCCTAGTCCAGATGGAATGTCAAGTGAATTCTTTCAAAGCTTATGGCATTTAATAGGAGATTTGATAGTTGCAGAGATCTTAAACTTCTTCAATACAGGCAGCTTCCCAGCAGACTGGAACTATACTCACATAGTTCTAATTCCAAAAACGACTAATCCTGATTGTATGACAGACCTAAAGCCGATAAGTTTGTGTTCATTAAATTATAAGATTATAACAAAAGTCATGGTGAATAGGATGAAACCACTGATGCCAACAATTATCTCCCCTAACCAGTCAGCCTGTGTTGCTCAAAGATCTATCACATACAATATCATCATAGCCCACGAGATAGTCCATAGTCTTAAAACTCACCCTGAAGCAGCAACAGAGTTCATGGCTATAAAATCTGATATGATAAAAGCCTATGATAGGCTTGAATGGTCCTTCCTCAAAATAATGCTTACAGCCTTTGGTTTCAACCCTGATTGGATGAAGCTTCTTCTATTTTGTGTTCAATCAGTAACCTACTCTGTTTAGGTGAATAATCAACCGTATGGCCTAATCTCACCTCAGAGGGGACTAAGGCAGGGAGACCCCTTATCTCCCTTTCTTTTTGTCATATGCTCAGAAGGTCTTACACATCTCTTAAATCGAGCAACTATGGAAAACAAAATCTCTGGATTCCAATTCTCCCCTCAAGGTCCCCAAATCCACCACCTCCTATTTTCATATGATACTCTGCTCATTTGCAAAGCAGAAGAGGTTCAATGTCACCAAATTCAAGACATCATCAAGACCTATAGTGACTCATCAGGACAGTTGATCAATAAGTTAAAGTTATCCATTACCTTTGGGGGAAAAGTTAAAGAATAGGAGAAACAAATAATAAAACAAATAACAGGAAAAACGAAAAAAGGAGGTGCCATCTCCTATTTGGGACTTCTTGAAGCCTTCAATGGATCCAAAATACATGTCCTAGAGTTTATTAGAACCAAGATGAAGGCTCAGCTGACAGGTTGGTATGCAAAGTTACTCTCCTCATGAGGTAAAGAGGTGTTGTTGAAAGTTGTAGCCTCCTCTCTCCCAGTTTATGCTATGTCAGTTTTTAAATTACCCAAAGCCACCTATAAGAGCCTTACTACGGTGATGGCAGAATTCTGGTGGAAAGCAGAAGAACAAAAACGTAAAATCCATTGGATAGCTTGGGAAAAGCTATGCCTGCCTAAGAAGCAATGAGGAATGGGATTCAAGGACATAGAAAGCTTTAACTTAGCCCTTCTTGGCAAACAAGCCTGGAACCTAATTCCGAACAAAAACAGCCTGTGTGCTGTATTCCTTAAAAGCAAGTATCATCCCAACTCCACCTTCCTTAAAGCATAGATTGGAACTCGGCCATCATACATTTGGAGAAGTATAATACAAGGGAGAGACATATTAAGACAAGGCTTGGTTAAAAAAGTTGGAAATGGTTCCTCTATAAAAGGTGTGGACAGACCCTTGGATAAGAGATGAAGGCGTAAGAACTCCCCTAATAAGATTGCCAAGTATAAACCTGGACTTAAGAGTATGTGATCTTATTAATCATACTACGGGTAGATGGAATACTCGTCTGATACATGAGCTCTTTTTCCCCAATGATGCAAGGGCAATCCTAGCCTTAACTCCATTACAAAAAAAAGAGGATTACTGGTTATGGAAATACCACAAGTAAGGAATTTACAATGTTAAAACTGCTTACCCTCCGGCCTTCAACTCTAAATTCCCAATTATTAGCAAGAAAGCATCAGAGAGGCCATCTATTAATGTTCTAAAAGATGACATATGGCAACTGAAAACGGTCCTAAAGATAAGAAATTTCCTCTGGAGAGCTATATGTCAATCACTGTCAACTTCGGATCAACTCATCAAAAGAACCATATGAGTAGATCCAAGATGCCAACAATTTGGCCATGAACAAGAGATAATTAACCATGTTCTATTTCACTATCAAGTGGCAAGACTTACATGGGCTATGTCAAATCTACCTCAGCCTCAATACGAGTTTCATCCTTCTTCTTTAATACAAAACTTAAGCTTTCTACTAAACTATAAATTGGACAGTCGTCTCAACAGAAAAGACTATGATTTATTTCCTTGGATTATTTGGGGCTTATGGAAAGGAAGAAAAAAAATTTGTATTGAAGGAATTCAATTTAATGCTATGGAAACAGTTAACAAGTATAAACATGAAGCTGAGGATTGGAAACTAACTCAAGCAGATGCTCTTGTAAGGAGAGCTAGGCCGACGTCAAGATCTGATCCGATTAGATGGATACCTCCTAAACAGCCATGGTTAAAATGCAACATAGGACTTAAATGGAATAAGACTTCTGAAGAGGCTGGTTTTTCTTGGGTTGTAAGAAACTTCCTAGGAAAGACTATTCACCACGCAAGGAATTCAGTGTTAAATGTTGATTCAGAAGTGGCTGCATACTCTAAAGCATTAATTTGGGCTATACAAGGTATGTGCTCTCTTAGACTCTCAAGAGTCCATGTTGAAATTGAAAACTCATCTCTGGTAAAAGGAGTCATTTCTCCAACTAAATGACCAGTTTATAGAGCTTTCTCATATCCTATAAGGACTCAACTCGGATCCATAACTTCTTGGAAACTCTCTTTTGTGGAAAGAAGCAGAAACATGCATGCCTTCCTTATAGCTAATAGCGTCATTACGCAGGGTAGATGGTCCTCCTATATAGCTTCTGGTTTTCTAGAGTGATTAACGCATATTTTTGGAGCAGAAGAAATAGTTTCCTCAGGTTTTTAGTTGAAGAGTTAGAACTATAATGAATTCTATCTTCGCTTAATGTAAGGTTGTAACTCTGTTTTTCTAATTGGCAATCCAGCTGTAAACATTTTTAAAGATGAAAAAAAGATAGTGTAAGGGATCTTAGAGAGAAAATATTTATAAGTTCGATTCTTTTTCATGGAATGATATGCATGGTAATTGGTAAGTTTATATGCTCATTATCTGCATAGTATTACGTTTGTCGTTTGGTCAAATGTTCATGAACATTTAATGACTTAGGTCCGAATGGTCACATCAAAATAAGCGGTGCGGAACAAAAGAAAAAAGTGGGACGGTACAAAAGTTGAAATTTTAGCGGGGCGAGACAAGTGCGGTTTTCCAAAAATTAGCGGGACGAGACAATGTTTGAATGGTGAATGAACATCAACGGTACGGGATAATGTTTATGTTTCGAAATTTTTGCACACTCTCAATTATTCCAAAACTGTCACTAAAATGTTTTTTCTAAAAATATTACAAACATAAAAATTGAATTATAAGAGTTTAGAATTTAAAATTTTGGGTTTAAGTTCACTAAATAGAATTTAAGTTTTAGATTTGAAATATTATGATTTAATTTAGATTTGAATTTGAAATTTTATACTTATTTTAATTTCTACAATTTTATTTCGGTCTAGCATTAGTTCCAGTTATTAGAATAATAAATGTTAATATTTATTTGGGTAATTTTATAACGTGGTTCGGATTCAAAACCAAATATTTTAGTAAAGTTTGATTAATTCAGGTAATTCGGCCAGCTCGAGTAGTTTGGTTTCGTTCCTAAATTTTGGTTTGTTTGTATTCGGTAATAGTTATTCGGATAATAGATTTTGGTATCTTTCATATAGTTTTATAATTCGGTTCGAAATCATAATCGAATATTTTGTTTCGGCTTGATTCTATTTTTTATGTCAGGTATTTATCTATCTATAATATTGTTTATAATTATTTTTTATTTTTTTATTAGTTTTTATAGTTATGTTTCTGTAAAAAAAAAATTATTGCAGAAAAGAAGAAGTCAGTTGAGGTTTGTTATATGTATCACACCTAATATCATGTTATTAGAAAGATAGGTGGTTCAGTTTTTGTTTGGTCATTATGAATCTTAAAAATAACGCACTTCATTTGATGCCAACTTTTAACAAAAACGCTAAAAGAAAATGTTGATTGGTGACTAACTTACGTTTTTCAATAACGCACTTTGAAAACCGCACTTAAACAAGCTTCCATTCACTGCCTTAATCTTTTAGCTTTTAGTTAGTTTCGGTTTAGTTAGAAAAATTGGACATCGTGTAAAAAAGTCATCACGTATAAAACTATAAACCCTCATGATTAAACCGTACGTGTAACATGTTTAGTAAATATTCTTTCATTAACGAATCGATAAAACAAACTGAAATACTTTATCATAATTCAAAATATAATAATAATAATAATAATAATAATAATAATAATAATAATAATAATA